>APFE031559187.1:8527-32363 GCA_000404065.3 Pinus taeda
ACGGGGCCCACAATTTGGCGTTTCATCTTCTAGGGTTAGGTTTTTGGATGTTTAGGGTTTTCCATTGTTTCTCAACAATAAATAGGACTTCGAGCCTCATTGTAACATAGTTCAAAGGCATGTAGCCACCACATCTCTTCTCATAGATAAGCTACCATCACCCTAACTAGTTTATTCCATTTATGTTTGTAAGCATATTTTAGTATTTTACATTAATGAAATGAAGTATTATTTCCGCTGCATCTCTGTGTTTATGGTTATCTTTGTAATTTGTTTGTTTCTTATTTAAATCCAGATAAGTGGTATCAGAGTGGTCTGCTTTTTCTCTGTTTTTTTTTGCATGTCCCCAACATGGTCGGGATATAAGGAGTTACGGCTCGAACTGGTCGAACCTTTACAAGACCAGCCTTGCAAATCTCCACGGCCTCCCATGGCAGATGAAAAGAAATACGAGAGGGTAGGAAAACCTATAAAAATCTTGCTCGAAGAAGCCCTTGAGCGACAAAGGAACGTGATGATGGACAACTTTGCTCAGATCCTTCAGCGGCTACCCAGGGGCGACGCATCAACTTCCAACAGTTATTGTGGAAATGCCACACCATTTAAGGTACAAGTTAATTTTGAAATCCTCATATTCAAGGGTTAGATAGATGCAGATGTCGTCGATAAATGGTTAAATTTGCTAGAGGGTTATTTTTCTATTCATGATTTTTCCAATCAAGAAAATATTATTTTCGCTCTTCTCAAAGCAACCCCCCACATCAAGGACTAGTGGGAAACCTACTGCGAGCAGAAGGTTGAAAGTACCGGCTCACTATTTTCATCTGCACCCACTTGGAATTAATTTTGGGATGCCATCAAGGAGCAATACTACCCTGTCGGAAGCTATGAGGATGAATACATAAAGTGGACCACGTTGTGGCAAGGAAGGGACCAAGATGTGTCAGAGTTTACCAATATCTTCCATAACCTTCGCACAAAGTTGGGTATCAAGGATTTGGAGCAGCATTTTATACTCAAATACCACAGCTACTTACACAAGTACATCTAAGAAGAAATAGAATTCTTGAACATCTCCTCGCTCGGCACAGCATACCGATATGCCGTAAAGGTCGAGCAAAAGTTTAAACAGAAGAAGCGAGACTTTGGATTTGTGAATCCAAAGCAAGGGAAATATGCCCCCAAAATGCAGAACAAAGGACAAATCCAAGGCAGGGCAGCCAAATACTACTTGCCAAAGCTGCAAGCAAATAACAGCACCGCGAAGCCGAAAAAGGACACAGGAAAGTAGTGTGAGTTCCATAAGAGCTCCACTCACAACACAAGTGAGTGTCGAGCCAAGCAGTAACTGGTGGCTGAGCTAAAGGTTTCAGAATCAAATGCATGTTCTGACTCTAAGTTAGAACCTGACAAGGGGAATGACAAAGGGAAGCAGATTAATGATGCGAAGCCCAACGCCACTGTTGCCACCACAAAGATCCAGAAGGAGGAACCCGACGATCCAGAGGAGGAGCAACATCTCTTCCACTCCTAGATGTGGGTAAAGGGCTCCCCACGACATTTCATTGTTGACAGCGAGAGCCAAAAGAACCTCATTTCGGCAGAGGTTGTGAAGCGGTTGGGCTTACCAACCACAACACATCCACAACCGTACACCATTGGGTGGCTTCACCAAGGACAGGATTTTCGCGTGAGCCAGCAATGTCGCCTTCCATACAACATCAAGCCCTTCATGGATGAGGTATTGTGTGACATTGCTCCCCTTGAAGTTTGTGATGTATTATTAGGACAACCATACTTGTGGAAGTGACATGATGTGTATGAATCAAGGCCCCATGATGTTATTGTTACTTTGGGAAATAAGTTGTAAAGGATACCGAAGGTAGCACCGCCTACCGCCATCTCTTTCGTTACTGCAAAACAATGGAGTAAGTTCATTTCCAAAACCAGGAATTTTTTTTTCCTGATGATACGCCCTCAAGGAAAGAAGAAGACAGTGCCCACGACCTCTAGACAGGGACCCTCAACACGATAACTACAGATGGACAAGGTTGTGGAGGAGTACGAGGACATCTTCACCTTTCCCACAGGGGTTCCTCTGCACTGTCAGGTTAAACACTCCATCAATCTAACCCGAGGTGCATCACTGCCCAATCGACCAATCTAATGGCTCTCCATTCTAGAGAATGATGAAAATCAAGAGGCAGATTTAGGCATTGTTGCAGAAAGGTCACATCCGTCCGAGTTCATCACCCGATGGGAGCCTGATCATGTTGGTATAGAAGAAGGATGGGACTTAGAGACTCTATTTTGACTATCGAGCATTGAACAAGATCATTGTCCGTAATAGGTACCTGATCCCATGAATTGATGACCTCCTGGAAGTATCCCACTTATGACAAAGAGATGTATTCCATTGTTCAGGCCTGCCAACAATGGAAGCATTACATTTTTGGGAAGGAAACATTCGTCCACACAGACCACTCACCCCTAGAGTTCATACAGACCCAAGGTAAATTGCAGAATGATCGCCATCAGAAGTGGTCCACATACCTACAACAATTCCATTTGAATATCAAGTATAAGAAGGGAAGCACCAATAATGTTGTAGATTGCCTCAGTCGACCACCGATCGTGGCGTTAACCACCTCAGTCAACTCTCGCGGGCATGAAACTTCTGATTGGCCACTTCTCTACAAAAGCAACCCACAATTCAACCACATATACCAGACACTCCTAGAGTGTCAGCATGTTCCATATTTTCACCTTCAGGATGCCTAGTTATGCCACCTAGGTCACCTTTGTGTTCCTTCAAGCGAGCGTGCCAAGATTATTTGGGAAGCACACTACGGTCGGGTTATTAGGCATTTTGGGGTTGAGAAAATGGTGGTAGTGCTACAAAAGTATTTCTATTGGCCAAATCTTCGACAAGATGTCAGGAAGTACATGAGATCATGCACTACCTGCGCCATTGCCAAATCGACCATCAAGAAGCAAGGTCTCTATACCCCACTACCTACCCCTAGTCGACCTTGGGAATCCATCTCCATGGATTACATGTCAAGCCTTCCTTCCACTAAGCATGGAAATAACTGTGTTTTTGTGGTCGTCGACAAGTTCTCAAAGATGGCCATTATGGCGGCCTGTAAGAAGAATATCAGAGTAGAAGCCACTACTAAACTCTTCCTTGAATGAGTGTGGGTACACTTTGGGATCCCACAGTCTATCATCTCAGATTGGGAAAGCAGGATCCTCAATACATTTTGGTCTAGTCTCTTATCGATGCTGGACACCAAACTCACTAAGTCAATAGCCTTCCATCCTCAAACTGATGGCCAGATAGAGATTATCAACAAGATGGTTGTACACATTCTGTGCATGTACAACTCAAAGCATCCACGCACATGGGACGAGAGCCTTCCCTATGTTCAACAAAACTACAATCGGGCTTTCCACAGCTCGACTGGCCATAGCCCTTTTCAGGTGGGCTTGGGATTCCAGCCACTATGTCCCATTGATGTAGCCATGCCATTTGAAGCTACTCACGCAGATTCGACTCATGTCCATTCCGAAACAGATAAGGAAAACAAATTCATTGATCACATCCAATATATTCACCAACAATTCCATGACATTCTGGAGAAATCAAATGCCAAGTACAAGCAATGACACGATCAACATCGGGTGCCACACAAGTTTCAAGTGGGTGACAAAGTCCGGTTGCATTTAAGAAAGGAACGCCTTACCAGAGCCTATCAGAAACTCTTACCACTCTGATATGGTCCTTACACCATTACCAAGGTTGTGGGAGACAATGCATTTGAGCTTAGCATCCCCCCATTCCTTCGCCTGCACCTAGTGTTCAATGTGGACCGCCTTCGGCCATACTTTCCACCATTACTAGACACATCCAACATTGTTGAACAACTCACACCCACAAATTTAAATCCAGATTGCATGGAACAAGCTGCAACTAATCGGATCATGGACACACAAATCAAGCACACTAGCTAGTAGAATATTCAACTGTATCGAGTTGTCAAAGTAGGCCAACTCTTTCACCAAGGCAAGTGGCTCACTAGGGACCAAGTTCAACAGAAGTTTCCTCATCTCATGGAGGAACTCAATGCAATGGGGAAAATTGCTTCCTAAGTTGGGAGGAATGATCCAGGTGGATATTGGTGGCCACCCACCAAGTCCACTTGGACCCCCACCATTTTTTCTTTCAGTTTTTCAGTTTCCTTAATGTAGCAGAGTGTACTATTTTTAGCATTTTTTCGAGTCCTGAACTTCCGGAGCTATTTTGAGGCCCTGAATGATGTTTCTTGGGAAAACTAGGAGCAACATTGGTCTATGGAGAAATGTTTCTCTTCCCAAAGTTGTAGTTCTCGGATATATCTTTCTAACGAGATATTGTGTGCGTCAAATGGAGATCGTATGCCAAATTTACGACCCCGGGAAGTTGATGTACCAGTTTACCCAAACAGGGCCCACAGTTTGGCGTTTCATCTTCTAGGATTAGGTTTTTCGATGTTTAGGGTTTTCATTGTTTCTCAACCATAAATAGCCCTTTGAGCCTCATTGTAACATAGTTCAGAGGCATGTAGACACCACATCTCTTCTCAGAGATAAGCTACCATCGCCATAGCTGGTTTATTTCCATTTATGTTTGTAGGCATATTTCAATATTTTACGTTAATGAAATGAAGTATTATTTCCATTGCATCTCTGTGTTTATGGTTATCTATATAATTTGTTTGTTTCTTGTTTAAATTCGAATAAGTGGTATCAGGGCAGTCCGCTTTTTCTCTATTTTTCTTTGCATGTCCCCAATGAGGTTGTGATTTAAGGAGTTAGGGCTCTAACTAGTCGAACCTTCACAATACCAGCCTCACAAATATCGATGGCCTCCCATGGAGCGTGAAAATAAAGATGAAGGGGCAAGAGATCCTATAAAAATCTTTCTCGAAGAAGCCCTCGAGCGAAAAAGGAATGTGATGATGGACAGCTTTGCCTAAATCCTTCAGCAATTACCCAAGGGCGACGCATCAACTTCCAACAGCTACTCTGGAAATGCCACACTATTTAAGGTACAAATTAATTTTGAAATCCCCATATCTGAGGGTCAGATAGATGTAGATTTTGTCGATAAATGGTTAAATCTGCTAGAGGGTTATTTTTCTGTTCATGACTTTTCTAGTCAGGAAAAGATTATTTTCACTCTTCTCAAAGCATCCCCCCATGTCAAGGACTGGTGGGAAACCTACTGCGAGCAGAAGGATGAAAGTATCAGCTCACTATTTTCAGCTGCACCCACTTGGAATTCATTCCGGGATGCCATCAAGGAGTAGTACTACCCTGTCGGAAGCTATGAGGATCAATACATAAAGTGGACCACGCTGTGGCAGGGAAGGGACCGAGATGTGCCAAAGTTTACCAATATCTTCCATACCCTTCGTACAAAGTTGGGTATCAAGGATTCAGAGCAGCATTTGATACTCAAATACTATGGTAGCTTGCGCAAGTACATCCAGGAAGAAATAGAATTCCTCAACATCTCCTCGCTCGGCACGGCATACCGATATGCCGTCAAGGTCGAGAAAAATTTTAAACAAAAGAAGCAAGACTTTGGATCTGCAAATCCAAAGCAAAGGAAAGGTGCCCCCAAACTGCATAACAAAGGACAAATCTAAGGTAGGGTGGCCCATGACAACCTGCCAAAGCTGCAAGAAAAGAACAGCGCCGCGAAGCTGAAAAAGGACACGGGAAAGTGGTGTGAGTTCCATAAGAGCTCCACTCACAACACATGTGAGTGTTGGGCCAAGCAGTCACTGTTGGCCAAGCTAAAGGTTTCAAAATCAGGTGCATGTTCCAACTCTGAGTTAGAACCCGACAAGGGGAATGAAAAAGGGAAGAATATTATCGATGCAAAGCCAAATGCCACATTGCCACCATGAAGATCCAGAAGGAGGAACCCAAAGATCCAGAGGGGGAGGAGCATCTCTTCCACTTCTAGATGTGGGTAAAGGGCTCCCCGCTATAGTTCATTGTTGACAGTGGGAGCCAAAAGAACCTCATTTTGGTAGAGGTCATGAAGCGACTGGGCTTACTGAACACAGCACATCCACAATTGTACACCATCAGGTGGCTTCACCAAGGACGGGATCTTCGCGTGAGCGAGCAGTGTCACCTTCCATACTACATCAAGCCCTTCACAGATGAGGGTATTCTGTGACATTTCTCCCCTTGAAGTTTGTGATGTATTATTAGGACAACCATACTTGTGGAAGCGACACGCTGTGTATGAATCAAGGCCCCGTGCTATTATTGTTACTTGGGAAATAAGTTGTATAGTATACCGGAAGTAGAAACGCCTACTACCATCTCTTTGGTTACTGCAAAACAATGTTGTAAGTTTTGTTTTCCTAATGATACGCCCTCAACGAAAGAAGAAGACAGTGGCCACGACCTCCAAACAGGGCCCCTTTGCACGACAACTACAGATGGACAAGGTCGTGGAGAAGTGCGAGGACATCTTCACCTCCCCTGCAGGGGTTCCTCTGCACTGTCAGGTCAAGCACTCTATCGACCTCAAGTGCACTGCTGCCCAATGGACCAATCTATCAGCGCTCCATTTTGGAGAATGATGAAATCAAGAGGCAGATTCAGGAGCTACTGCAGAATGGTCACATCTGTCTGAGTTCATCACCATGTGGGGGCTTGATCGTGTTGGTACAGAATAAGGATGGGACTTGGAGACTTTGTATTAACTATTGGGCACTGAACAATATCACTATCTGTAATAAGTACCCGATCCCATAGATTGATGACCTCCTCGACCAACTAAAGGGAGGAAAATATTTCAGCAAGATCATTTTGAAGTCAAGATATCACCAAGTACTAATCGAACCCTCCGATGTGTGGCATATTGCCTTCAAAGCCAAGGAAGGCCTTTTCGAATGGTTGGTTATGCCTTTCAGATTGACGAATGCTCCTACAACCTTCGTGAGGCTAATGGATGAAATATTACACGCCATTCACCAACTCGTTTGTAGTGGTATACTTGGATGACATCCTGATCTTCAGCCAGAGTTGGGAAGAGCACCTCCAACCCATCCAACAGGTTCTCTAAACACTGCACAACACAAGTTATGTGCCAATTTGGAGAAATGCACTTTTGGGGGTGCATGTGCATCCAGTCAAGATCCAGTCATTCGGGATTGGCCATCTCCAACCACTCTGACAGAGCTTCACAGCTTTCTAGGTCTTTCCAGCTTCTACCATAGGTTCATGTTGGGATTTTCTCATATCACTTGGTCCTTGAGTCAAGTCACCAAGGGAGGAGCAAAAGAAAAATTCTTTTGGTATGATTATCAACAAAAGGCATTCACAGAGTTGAAAGATTGCCTTTGCTTGGCACCAGTGCTCGCATTACCAGACTTGTAACAACCATTTGTGGTCGAGACAGATGCCTCTAACTATGCTATTTGGGCAGTCCTTACTCAACATGGGCATCTAGTGGCATATCAAAGTGAGACACTTTCAAACATAGTCCAGAAGTATCCCACTTATGACAAAGAGATGTATTACATTATGCAAGCCTACCATCAACGAAAGCATTAAATTTTTGGGAAGGAAATGTTCATCCACACAGACCACCGACCCCTGTATTTCATGCAGACCCAAGGGAAATTGCAGAATGATTGCCATCAGAAGTGGTCCACATACCTGCAACAATTCCATTTGAATATCAAGTATAAGAAGGGAAGCACCAATAATGTTGCAGATTTCCTCAGTCAACCACCAATCATGGCGTTAACCATGGTGCTCAACTCTTGTGGGAACGAGACTTCTGATTGGCCACTTCTCTACAAAAGTGACCCAGAATTCAGTGATACATACCAGAAACTCCTGGAGGGTTAGCATGTTTTATATTTTCACCTTCAAGATCCTTGTTATGCCACCTGGGTCACCTTTGTGTTCCTTCAAGCGAGCATGCCAAGATGATTTGGGAAGCACACTACAATCGGGCTGCTAGGCATTTTGGGGTCGAGAAAACAGTGGATGTACTATAGAATTATTTCTATTGGCCAAATCTTTGACAGGATGTTAGGAAGTACATCAGATCATGCACTTCCTACACCATTGCCAAACTGACCACCAAGAAGCAAGGCCTCTATACCCCGTTGCCTACCCCTAGTCAACCTTGGGAACGACTAAGCATGGAAACAACTGTGTTTTTATGGTCATTGACAGGTTCTCAAGATGGCCATTATGGCGGCCTGCAAGAAGAATATCACAGTAGAAGCCACTACTAAACTCTTCTTTGAATGAGTGTGGGTACACTTTGGGATCCCACAGTTTATCATCTCAGATCGGGACAACAGGTTCTGTTGTAGATCCATTTGGGAACATCAACCCCAACCTACAAATTAGTACTATTAGGGCTCATCAAACCCTAATTCAGTTGTTACATGCCCTAAAGAAGTCAACCATCAGAATTCCTAGCTTCCTAAGAAGTTCCATGACCAAAATCATCCAGAAAATGCCTCTAAGAAGATCAGTGTAGGCAGGCCCTCACTATTGGGTTGTGTTATATTCTTTCCACATAGTTAATAGGGGGTTTGAGGGGTACCTGTAACCCCACTTTATGGGGTTCGGTGCAACACCATGGAAAATTTTGGTTTTGGACACTATGATAGGTTGGGCTGACCCACCTATGGTTTTGTGCATGATTTTTGCACATGTTTTTTGGACGCGATGGTTTTCGGTCCATGGTATTTGACGCGATGGTTTTTAGTCCATGGTATTGGATGCTTCATCATGTATAAATATGTATTATAACATGGAAAGGAACATAATGAAAAATCAATCTGGTAGTCTCGGTTTTGGGATCTAGGGGAAAATATCTGTGTATATGTGTTTTATGTGTTCTGCTATCGCATTATTTATTTTCTGTGTTTTAGAATTTGTATGCAGGTAATTTATGTACGGGGTTAAAACCTACATTTGGGATTAGAGCCAATTTTGGATTCAAAGGGACGCCTTTGTTTCTGAGGGGTTTCGCTCGGGCCTACGGTAGACCCTGTTTAGTGGGAGATCTGCTAGATCAATTCTAGTCGTGAAAGAAGATGGCGAGCAGTGGAAAGATAGAGATCGAGAAATTTAATGGTCAAAGTTTTGAGTTGTGTAAACTCAAGATAGAGGATCTGTTGGTGGATAAATATCGGTGGATCATGGTAGATCCGGGTACTAAACAAATGGGAGTGTCCGATGAAGAATGGAAGAAGTTGGATCAGAAGGCAAAGAGCACAATACGATTGTGTGTCCCAGATTCCCTATTGCTAAATGTATCATGGGAAGTTATGTCCAAGGCTTTGTGGGACAAGTTAGGGACTTTGTACCAATCTATGTCTCTGGTGGATAAACCGTTCTTTCAGAAAAAGCTGTATAACCTGAGGATGAAAGATGGAGACTCGGTGACAAAGCATCTGAACGCATTTAATATTGTGGTAAGTCAGTTAGCATCTGTTGATATTAAAATTTTAGATGAAGATAAGTGAATCAGTTTGTTGTGTTCTCTACCAGATTCATGGGATAGTCTGGTTATTGCAATAGGTAGCAATGCAACTGCCTTGCATTTTGATGAAATAGTCTCATCCATGTTGATGGAGGAGATGAGACGAAAAAATATAGAGAGCCAGAATGGTGATGCCTTGTCTATATGAGGACGGTCCCAGAACAGAAACAAAAATAAGTCATCGAGTGGGAGATCTAAATCTAGAGGGAGATCTAAATCTCCAAGAACACCTGTAAAGGTGGTGTGCTGGAAATGCGGAAAAGAAGAGCACTACAAAAGGGACTGTAAATCTAAAGCTCCTGATAAAGGAAAGGGATCTGATGATGCTCCTTCTGTAGAGTCAAAAACCACTTCAAATGAAGGTGGGGATGTGTACTTGGCTTCTTCAAGTATACATGTAGATCATGAGGCATGGTTGATTGACTCAGGTGCATCCTTTCACTTCACTCCCCATAGAGAGTGGCTCTGCGAGTATGAGAAATATGATGATGGTGATGTCTTCTTAGGGGATGATAGGAAGGCTAGAATCGTTGGTCACGGAAAGTTAAAGTTGAAGTTGCAAGGTGGAAGGGTTAGAACACTTCTGGGTGTTCTACATATTCCTGCATTGGCTAGAAATCTGATTTCTGTAAACAAGTTAGATGATGCAGGTGTAAAAACAGTGTTTGAGAAGGATACTTGCAAGATGGTTAAGGGAGCACTAGTATTGATGCGAGGAGTTCGGATTGGAACTCTGTACAAGCTGAAAGGTAGCACGGTTGTTGATGGGTGCAGCAGTTCTGTGGTTCCTGAAAGTGGAGCAGAAAATCTAGTGGTCTCTGGAGAGAAGACCATCCTGTGGCATCAAAGGCTTGGACATATTGGAGAGAAGGGCCTTCGAATACTTCATGGTAAAGGTATGGTAGAAGGTATGAGTAATAGCTCTCTGGATTTTGATTTCTGTGAAAATTGTGTATATGGGAAGCAGAATCGGGTGAGTTTCCCCTCTGGGGGTAAGAGGACGAAACAAATATTAGAGCTTGTGCACAGTGATGTGTTTGGACCTGTGAAAGTTCCATCACTGGGTAAGTCTGTGTACTATGTAACATTTATAGATGACTTCTCAAGGAATACATGGATATATTTCCTTAAGAAGAAATCTGAAGTCTTTGACAGGTTTAAAGAATTTAAGGCTCTGGTGGAAAATCAGACAGAGAAAAAGATAAAGGTGTTGAGGACAGATAATGGTGGAGAATTCTGCAGCAAGGAATTTGAAGAATTCTGTAAGAAGTGTGGTATAGCACGGCAGAAGACTACTCCATATACACCTCAGCAAAATGGAGTCGCAGAAAGAATGAACAAGACGTTGATGGAAAGGGCAAGAAGCATGCTCAGTGGTGCCGGGTTAGGACAGGAATTCTGGGCAGAGGCGGTGGATACTGCATGTTACTGGTCAACAGGTCACCTTCATCAGCGTTGGAGGATAAGACTCCACAAGAAGTATGGACTGGTAAGAAACCCTCTCTTTCACATCTGAGGGTATTTGGATGTGATGCATATGTACATGTTCCAAAGGAGAAACGAACCAAGTTGGATAGTAAATCTGAAAAGTGCATCTTTATTGGGTATAAGGATGGTTTAAAGGGTTATAAGCTTTGGAACCTAGTCACACAGAAGGTTGTGTACAAAAGAGATGTGGTGTTCAAAGAGGTGAAAGATGTTATTAAACATGAAGTCCAATGAAAGGAACCTGAGAAGATAGATTTTGAGCTAAAGGAGGAAGAATCAAACTCTATAGCAGAGGAGGAATCAGAAGATGAAGAGCCACAAACTCCGGCTATGAGAAGATCAGTTCGAGAAAGAAGGCAGCCTGAAAGGTATAGTCCATCTGATTTCTGTTCAAATTTTTCCTTATCTATTACTGATGATGATCCCAGAACTGTGAAGGAAATAGTAGATTTAGAGGATGGAAAACTCTGGAAAGAGGCCATGGTTGATGAAATGACATCTTTGCAAAAAAATGAGGCTTGGGATCTGGTGGAGTTGCCAGCTGGAAGGAAACCCATTAGCAGCAATGGGTGTTCAAAAAGAAGACAAATACAGAAGGAAAAGTGGAGAAATACAAAGCTCGGTTGGTAGTAAAAGGTTATTCCCAGGTGCCGAGAATTGATTTTGGTGATATTTTTTCTCCTGTCGCCAAGGTAACTTCTATTATATTACTTTTATTTGTTGTTGCTGCTTTTGATTTTGAGGTAGAATAGATGAATGTGAAGACATAATTTCTTCACGGGGATCTAGAAGAGGAAATATACATGACGCAACATAAAGGCTTTGCAGCGAAGGGTAAGAAAGAACTGGTATGCAAGTTAAAGAAGTCTCTTTATGGGTTAAAACAGTCACCAAGGATGTGGTATTAGAAATTTGATACATTTATATGGGGACTTGGCTTCACCAGAAGCAAAGCAGATCATTGTGTGTATTTTAAATTAATTGGTGACCTTTTTATTTATCTGGTCTTGTATGTGGATGATATGTTGCTAGTTGGAAATGAAAAGAAATTATCCAGGATTTAAAGACCCAATTGTCCTCCAAATTCGACATGAAAGATCTTGGTGCTGCAAACTATATTTTGGGCATGGAAATTAAAAGAGATCAGACAAAGAGGAAGCTTTGGCTAAACCAAAGGAAGTATGTCGAGACAATACTGTAGAGGTTTAATACGCAGGATAGTAAACTGGTGAAGGTTCCTATTCCTATAGGTATGAGGTTATCTGCTGAACAATATCCGAAGACACAAGTAGAGGAAGAGGACATGTCCCCTGTTCCATATGCAAGTGCAGTCGGTAGCCTGATGTATGCAATGGTCTATACTAGGCCAGACATTGCACATGCAGTGGGAGTATTGATCAAGTTTATGTCAAAACCAGGAAAGAAGCATTGGATAGCAGTGAAGTGGGTTTTTAGGTATTTGCGTGGCACTAGTGATTATGGTTTTTTCTAGCAGGGAAGATCAGGATTGGACAGAATGTTTGATATTCGTGGCTTTGTTGATGCAGACTCGGCTGGAGATCTAGATCAAAGAAGATATACAAGTGGGTATGTGTTTAACCTATTTGGAGGTGCAATCAGTTGGATGAATAAGAAACAATCTATAGTGGCACTATCAACCATAGAGGCAGAATACATGGCAACCACTCATGCAAGCAAGGAAGCAGTTTGGTTGCAGAGATTGTGTTCAAGTATGGGGTTAGCACAAGGAGCTATAAGGATATACTGTGACAGCCAAAGTGAATTTTCCTTGACAAAGAACCCCACATATCATTCAAATACAAAGCACATTGATGTTCAGTATCACTTTGTAAGGGATATGATGGAAGAAAAAAAGGTGTTGCTGGTAAAGGTGGAAACTTTGAAGAATATTGTAGATGCATTGACAAAATTTGTGAGCTCTGAGAAGTTCTCTTGGTGTAGAGAGAGAATGGGCATTTTAGGGCTGGAAAAATTATTAAGCTCTCTTGTGGCCCCGTGTGGAAAGAAAACAAGTGGGAGAATGTTGGGTTGTGTTATATTCTTTCCACATAGTTAACAGGGGGTTTGAGGGGCACTCGTAACCCCACATTATGGGGTCTGGAGTAGTGCCCTGGAAAATTTTGGTTTTGGGCCCTATGTTAGGTTGGGCAGACCCACCTATGGTTTTGTGCATGATTTTCGCACATGTTTTTTGGACGCAATGATTTTCGGTCCATGGTATTGGACGTGATGGTTTTCGGTTCATGGTATTTGATGCTTTGGCATGTATAAATATGTATTATAAAATTGAAATGAACATAATGAAAAATCAAGCTGGTAGTCCTGATTTTGGGATCTAGGGGAAAATATCTGTGTATATGTGTTTTATGTGTTCTACTCTCGCACTATTTATTTTCTGTGTTTTAGAATTCGTATGCATGTAATTTCTATACGAGGTTAAAACCTACATTCATTAGGGTGTGCTGCAATGCAGACCATATGCTAGGGTGCTATGCAACACACTTGAGGCCTCGTTGGCCCGTGCTGGGTGAATTTGAGCAAATTTCCATGAGGGTTTGAAAGATTCCTTATCCATTAGATGCCTCTAGAAGTTTCTCAAGGCTATCTACTCCTTTGATCTTGTATTTGGATGAGGAAGGGAGTTAAGGAACCTCAATCCCTTTATCCCTTCCTCCATGGAACTAAATCCTAATTTTGTGAGAGCATTCATTATCACCATTTATGGCATAACTTCCTTCATTCACCAATAGAAAGACCACTCACATAAGTGATCCGAGGCTGGAAATTATTGAATTATAGGGAGATGTTGTTAGTATGAGACTTGAGTTGATTTCAAGTATTGTAATGATGACAAAATGTCTTGCTTGTTATGAGGAGAGGATGGGATTGAGCTAGAGGAGTAATGCTGAATCAAGCAATGGGTTGTAACTCTTCCTTTTACTAATAAAGTGTTTAAAGCTTTTTCCATATGCTTTTGTTATTCATTTATGCTTTCATATGTGTATCATGTACTTGATTCCATGCTATGTTTAATCAATAGATCATTATCATATTCTTTGGTCGGTTGTTGTCTTCTATCTATGTGCAGGTACTCATCAAGAGGATTAAGTACGGAGATGAGCGACATAATTGATCAAGGGAGATAAGGAGTAAGTGAAAGCTATGGGTAGGCTTCTTTACCTCTTATTTAATCTGTTGATCATAGAAAAAGTAGAGAATGCTTTTCAGTGTTGTTCTAGACTTAGCTACTAGTCTAGGGGTTTAAGTGTTTATCCATAGACACTAAAAACTTCCCAAAAAAAATTGGTGACTCCACTAGGGAGGAAGAAACAAGGAATATGAGGATAATTCTTTTGTTGTGTCAACCTCATTAAAAAAGGAAACAAGTCCATGAGGATAGTTCCTTGTCTTGTGTCAACCTCGTTAAAAAATGAAACAAGGAATATGAGGATGGTTCTTTTACGGTGTCAACCTCGTTAAAAAATGAAATAGCTCCCATGAGCATAGTTCCTTGTCTTGTGTCAAGCTCGTTAAAAAATGAAATAAGGAATATGAGCATAGTTCCTTGTCTTATGTCAAGCTCATTAAAAAATGAAACAAGGTCCCTTGGAGAAAAGTTCCAAGTCGATTCTTTGAATAGATCTCGTAAAATCCAATTCGAGTCTTTCACTTGATCTCATATACGAACCTTCATTCCATCCACCTAATAACCACGAGTAGTCTACTTAGGTAAATGTAATGAAGCTTGGGGGGCATGCACCTAATGGTACAATTAAGTTTCCCTGTAGTTTATGTGAAGGGAATCACCCCATTCACCTTTGTCCCTATCTAGACAAAGCCAAAATGGTGTTGGATAACCGTCCTACTTCACCACAATGACTTCCATATAGTTACAGAAGACTTTCCTTTTCATCATGCTCGGGGCATGTAAACCAATCTCAAGCATAGTTTTTTGTTTCAAGCTTGTGTAAAAATGAAACTGAATTCAAGCATAGTTCTTCATTTCAAGCTTGTGTAAAAACGAAACTAAATTCAAGCATAGTTTTTTGTTTTAAGGTTGTGTAAAAATGAAACTGAATCCAAGCATAGTTGTTCGTTTCAAGCTTGTGTAAACATGAAACTAAACCCAAGCATATTTCCCTATGGTTCAAGCTTGTGTAAAAATGAACCTATTTCCATTTTTTAACCCTCGTGATTACCATTTTATCAGCCTCTTCCACCTGATGAGCCTTGGTTGTTTTCATCCCATCACCACCATCCCTTTGGCTGATCATACGCTTTCACTTGGTTATTTTACCCTTTTTGAGGAACAGTTGGAATGAGTGGTCTTATTAGTGAGCCTCTTCACATAAATCAACATGTTTTGAGAAGTTCCAACATGATCAGAACCATTTTCTACCTTAGACACCACTCGTTCCTCAAAATGGAGTCCTCTTTAAGCTCTTTTCAGACTCTCTAAACATGAAAAGATTGTCAAGTGGTTGTCCTTTCCAGCTCGTTAACAGATTGGAAGTGATATCTACTCAGTATAAGTTTATCCATTTTTTGGGCTGAGATAGATTAACTATGAAAAAGGAATATGTTGATCGAACATGATCAATAGGTTCTCTCTCATATTGTTTTTTGATTTTTCGGACTTGAGAGACAAATTTACAAAAAAGAATTTTTGGAGTTTCCTTTCATCCCTTTTGAAACTCCCTAAACATGAAAAGGACTGAGTTATCTTTGTCTTAAACTCGTTAAGAACATCAAACAGCGACAAACTTGTCCATCTAGACAAGACCGAGTTTCACCTTCGCTAGACTCGTTAAAGCATCAAATAGCAATGGATTCACCCGAAGGGTGAAATTATACAACAAGCATATGTTATCCTCCTCAAGCTTGATAAAAAATGAAGAGGTACTGGTCAACAATGACTGCGGAAAATGGGAAAAAGCTAAGTAAACTTTATGGTAGCAAGTCACTTTTGAACATGACACTTTCACCTCATCACCGTGACTATGTGGGTTGGGTCATTTAGCTTGATGGTTATCACACCGTTGGTCTATCATACCATGCATTGCTTTTTTGTGGGTCAATGCTACCAATTCATCTTAGTGTCGCCGACATGTTCAATAGAAGTCATTCAGTTCAAACTTCATCCTTTGCAATACCGTAAACCTTCATTTTCATGAGCGTCATTCCTAAACCTTGTGTTGTCAGTCATTTTTTCATCTTCAAAATCATTTACCTCATTTCATGTCATTGATGTGGGATACATCAAGGCCCTCCTGTGACGAGTCGCTTCTTTTCGACATCAGCACATCATCCAAGAAGTTGAATTAGAAACACCCCTTCAATACCTTGATATGTTGACATCATTGGCCTTCAACCGAAAGACTTTGTATGGTGTTTGACATCAAATCATTTATTCACACCATGCGAAATGTATTGTAGTACCTTTATGGTCATTATCATTATTGGTGGTTCCTCTCGTGTTTGTTAACAGCTTACATCATTGGCTGGTAATCAGATGATGTCTTCCCATGTTCGACTTCAGATCATCTATTCACATGGTTAGACTTGTACTTGAGTGAAATATTGAACGGGATTGAAGACCCCGGATCTAGTTTCATCCATCTGGGCTGCGATATTTTCAGGAGTACTAAATCAAATTTACAATGGCCTTACATTCATGGTCATCCATTCATGGGTCTATATCTGTAGACGACTATATTTGTACATGTAATGAAAGTTTATAATCTGAGCATGGGTATGCCTTCCCTCAGTAAGTTCATGAGAAAAAATCAAATTATCATGATATATGTATTGTAATTGATGCAGGTCACCTTCCACTTAAAAACCTTCTCTCCACATGATAAAGAATTTCACTCGACATACATATTTACAACTTCGTGCTTTAGGGGGCAACTGTTACAGATCCATTTGGGCACATCAACCCCAACCTACAAATCAGTACTGTTAGGGCCCATCAAACCCTAATTCATTTGTTAAATGCCCTAAAGAAGTCAACCATCAAAATGCCTAGCTTCCCAAGAAGTCCCATGATCAAAATCATCCAGAAGTTGGCTCTAAGAAGATCAGCATAGGCAGGCCTTCATTAGGGTGCGCTACAATGCAGACCATACACTGGTAGGGTGCTATGCATCGCACTTGAGCCCTCTTTGGCTTGAACTAGGCGAATTTGAGTGAATTTCCATGAGGGTTTGAAAGATTCCTTATCATTGGATGCCTCTAGAAGTTTCTCAAGTCTAACTAATCCTTTGAGCTCGTATTTGGATGAGGAAGGGAGTTAAGGAACACCAATCCCTTTATCCCTTCCTCCATGGAACTAAATCCTATGTTTGGGAGGGCATTCATTATCATCATTTGTGGCATAACTTCCTTCATTCAGCTATAAAAAGACCACTCATCTAAGTGATCAAGGGCTGGAAATTATTGAATTATTGGGAGATGTTGTTAGTATGAGACATGAGTTGATTTCAAGCATTGTAATGATGTCAAAATGTCTTGCTTGTTATAAGGAGAGGATGGGATTGAACTAGAGGAGTGATGTTGAATTGAGAAATGGGTTGTAACTCTTCCTTTTAATAATAAAGTGTTCAAACCTTTTTCCATATGCTTGTGTTATTCATTTATGCTTTCATATGTGTATCATGTACTTGATTCCATGCTATGCTTAATCAATAGATCATTATCATATGCTTTGATCGGTTGTTGTCTTTTGTCTGTGTGCAAGTACTCTTCAAGCAGATTAAGTACAGAGAGGAGTGACAGAATTGATCAAGGGAGATAAAGAGTAAGCGAAAGCTACAGGTAGGATTATTTACCTCTTATTTAATCTGTTGATCATAGAAAAAGTAGAGAATGCTTTGCACTATTGTTCTAGACTTAGCTACTAGTCTAGGTGTTTAAGAATTTATCCGTAGACACAAAAACTTCCCAAAACAGGTTCCTCGATACATTTTGGTCTAGTCTCTGGTTGATGTTGGACACCAAACTCACTAAGTCCACAACCTTCCATCCTCAAATTGATGGCCAAACAGAGGTTGTCAACAGGACGATTGTACACATTCTGCGCATGTACAACTCAAAGAATCCACGCACATGGGACGAGAGTATCCTCTATGTTCAGCACAGCTACAACCTATCTCTCCACAACTCGACTGGCCGTAGCCCTTTTTAGGTGGGCTTGGGATTCCAGGCACTATGTCCCATTAATGTGGCCATGCCATTTGCAGCTGCTCAAGAAGATTCGTCTCATGTCCAGTCTGAAATAGATAACGAAAACAACTTCATTGAGTACATCCAACATATTCATCAACATGTCCATCACATTCTACAGAAATCAAATACCAAGTACAAGCAACGACATGATCATCATCAGGTGCCACATAAGTTTCAGGTGGGTGACAAAGTTTGGTTGCATTTACAAAAGGAACGCCTTACCAGAGCCTATCAGAAACTCAGACCACTCTGATATGGTCCTTACACCATTACCAAGGTTGTGGGGGACAATGCATTTGAGCTCAACATCCCCCCATTCCTTGGTCTGCACCCACTGTTCAATGTGGACCGCCTTTGACCATACTTTCCACCATTACTAGACACATCCGACATTGCAGAACAACTCACATCCATAGAGTTAAATCCATATTGCATGGAACAAGCTGCAACTGATCGGATCATGGACACACAGATCAAGCACACTTGCTAGCAGAATATCCAACTGTATCGAGTTGTCAAAGTAGGCCAACTCCTTCACTATGGAAAGTGGTTCACAAGGGACCAAGTTCAGCAGAAGTTTCCTCATCTCATGGAGGAACTCAAAGCAATGGGGACCATGTCTTCCCAAGCGGGGAGGAATGATCCAGGAGGATATCGGTGGCCACCTGCCAAGTCCACTTGGACCCCCACCATTGTTTCTTTCAGCTTTTCAGTTTCCTTAATTGTAGCACAATTTACTATTTTTAGCAATTTTTCGGGTGCTAAACATCTGAAGTCATTTTGAGGCCCTAAATGGTGTTTTTTGGGAAACCTGGGAGCAACATTGGTCCATGATCTGATGTTGCTCTTCCCAAAGTTCTAGTTCTCGAATAGATATTTCTAACAAGATATTGTGCATGTTAAATGGAGATCGTATGCCAAAGTTACGACCCTGGGAAGTTGATGTACCAATTTACCCAAACGAGGCCCACAGTTTGGCGTTTTATCTTCTAGGGTTAGGTTTTTGGATTTTCATGGTTTTCCATTGTTTCTCAAAAATAAATAGGCCATTGAGCCTCATTGTAACACATTTCAGAGGCATGTAGACACCACATCTCTTCTCATAGATAAGCTACCATCACCCTAGCTGGTTTATTTCCATTTATGTTTGTAAGCATATTTCAGTATTTTATATTAATGAACTGAAGTATTATTTCCGCTACATCTCTGTGTTTATGGTTATCTCTGTAATTTGTTTCTTTCTTGTTTAAGTTTAGATAAGTGTTATCTGCAATGAGGTTGAGATATAAGGAGTTAGGGCTTGAACTGGTCAAATATTTGCAAGACCATCCTTGCAAATCCCAATGGCCTCCCATGGCGGATGAAAAGAAAGACAAGGGGGCAGGAGATCCTATCAAAATCTTGCTCAAAGAAGCCCTCGAGTGACAAAGGAACATGATGATGGACAGCTTTGCCCAGATCCTTCAGCGGCTACCCAGGGGTGACACATCAGCTTCCAACAGCTACTCTGGAAATGCCACACCATTTAAGGTACAAGTTAATTTTGAAATCCCCATATTCGAGGGTTAGATAGATGTAGATGTCGTCGATAAATGGTTAAATCTACTAGAGGGTTATTTTTTTGTTCATGATTTTTCCCGTCGGAAAAACATTATTTTCGCTCTTCTCAAAGTAGCCCTCCACATCAAGGACTAGTGGGAAACCTACTGTGAGCAGAAGGATGAAAATACCAGCTCACTATTTTCAAATACGAATTCATTCCAAGATGCCATCAAGGAGTAGTACTACCCTTTCGGAAGCTATGAGTATCAATACATAAAGTGGACCACGCTACGGCAAGGAAGGGACCAAGATGTGCCAGAATTTACCAATATCTTCCATACCCTTCACACAAAGTTGGGTATCAAGGATTCGGAGCAGCATTTGACACTCAAATACTGCGACTGCCTGCACAAGTATGTCCAGGAAGAAATAGAATTCCTGAACATCTCCTCGCTTAGCATGGCATACTGATATGTCATCAAGGTCGAGCAAAAGTTTAAACAGAAGAAGCAAGACTTTGGATCTGTGAATCCAAAGTAATGGAAAGGTGCCCCCAAATAGTAGAACAAAGGAAAAAGCCAAAACGCGGTGGCCCAAGAACACTCACCAAAGCTACAATCAAAGAACAGCACGGTGAAGCCGAAAAAGGATACAGGAAAGTGGTGTGAGTTCCATAAGATCTCCACTCACAACACAAGTGAGTGTTGGGCCAAGCAGTCACTGGTGGCTGAGCTAAAGGTTTCAGAATCAGATGCATGTTCTGACTTTGAGTCAGAACTCGACAAGGGGAATGAGAAAGGGAAGCAGATTATCGATGTGGAGCCCAATGCCACCGTTGCCACCATCAAAATCCAGAAGGAGGAACCTGAAGATCCAGAGGAGGATGAGCATCTCTTCCACTCCCAAATGTGGATAAAGGGCTCCGTGCTACAATTCATTGTTGACAGCAGAAGCCAAAAGAACCACATTTCGGAAGAGGTCATGAAGCAGCTAGGATTACTAACCATAGTGCATCCACAACCATACACCATTGAGTGGCTTCACCAAGGATGGGATCTTCGTTTGAGCTAGTAGTGTTGCCTTCCATACAACACCAATAACTTCACGGATGAGGTATTGTGTGAAATTTCTCCCCTTGAAATTTGTGATGTATTATTAGGACAACCATACTTATGGAAGCGACATGATGTGTATGAATCAAGGCCCCGTATTGTTATTGTTACTTTGGGAAATAAGTTGTACAGGATATCGGAGGTAGCACTGCCTACCACCATCTCTTTGTTTACTACAAAACAAGGCAGTAAGCTCATTTCCAAAACCAGGAAATTTTTTTTCCTGATGATATGTCCTCAAGGAAAGAAAAAGATAGTGGCCACAACCTCTAGACAGGGCCCCTCTACACGACAAATATAGATGGACAAGGTCGTGGAGGAGTACGAGGACATCTTCACCTCCCCTGCAGGGGCTCCTTTGCACTGTTAGGTCAAGCACTCCATCGATTTGACCCCAGGTGCACCGCTACCCAATGGACCAATCTATCAGCACTCTGTTCTGGAGAATGATGAAATCAAGAGGCAGATTTAGGAGCTACTACAGAAGGTCACATCTATCGAAGTTCTTCGCCCCGTGGGAGCTTGATTGTGTTGGTACAGAAGAAGGATGGAACTTGGAGACTCTGTATTGATTATCAGGCACTGAACAAGATCACTGTCCGTAATAGGTACCCAATCCCACGGATTGATGACCTCCTGGACCAACTAAAGGGGGAAAATATTTTATCAAGATCAATTTGAAGTTAGGATATAACCAAGTACCAATTGAACCCTCTGATGTGTGGAAGATTGCCTTCAAAGCCAAGGAGGGCCTTTTTGAGTTATGCCTTTCAGATTGAGGAATGCTCCTGCAACCTTCATGAGGCTAATGGATGACATCTTGTGGCCATTCACCAACTCGTTTGTAGTGGTATACATGGATGACATCCTGATCTCCAGCTAGAGTTGGGAAGAGCACCCCCAACACATCCGACAAGTTCTCCAAACACTGCGGGAACACAATTTATGTGCCAATTTGGAGAAATGCACTTTTGGCATGACCTATGTTCGGTATCTGGTATACATTATTGATGAACAAGGGGTGCATGTGGATCTAGCCATGATCCAAGTCATTCGGAATTGGCCATCTCCAACCACTCTGACAGAACTTCATAGCTTTCTAGGTCTTGCCAACTTCTACCGCAGGTTCGTGTTGGGATTTTCTCATATCACTTGCACTTGAGTCAAGTCACCAAGGGAGGCGAAAAAGAAAAATTATTTTCGTTTGAATCTCAACATAAGACATTCACAGAGTTGAAAGATCACCTCTGCTCAGCACCACTGCTCGCATTACCAGACTTGCAACAACCATTTGAGGTCAAGACAGATGCCTTTGACTATGCTAGTGGGGCAGTCCTTACTCAACACAGGCATCCAATGGCATATCAAAGTGAGACACTTTCAGACACAGTTCGAAAGTATCCCACTTATGACAAAGAGATGTATTCCATTGTTCAGGCTTGCCAACAATGGAAGCATTACATTTTGGGGAAGGAAACGTTCATCCACACAGATCACTGACCCCTACATTTCATACACACCCAAGGGAAATTGCATAATGATCGCCATCAAAAGTGGTCCACATACCTGCAACAATTCCATTTGAATATCAAGTATAAGAAGGGTAGCATCAATAATGTTGCAGATTGCCTCAATCAACCACCGATCATGGCGTTAACCACCGTGCTCAAATCTTGTGGGCACGAGACTTCTGATTGGCCACTTCTCTACAAAAGTGACCCAGAATTCAGCCACACATACCAGACACTCCTGGAGGGTCAGCATGTTCTAGATTTTCACCTTCAAGATGCCCTATTATGCCACCTGGGTTACCTTTGCATTCCTTCAAGCGAGTGTGCCAAGATGATTTGGGAAGCACACTACAGTCAGGTTGTTGGGCATTTCGGGGTCGAGAAAATGGTGGAACCACTGCAAAATTATTTCTATTGGCCGAATCTTCGACAGGATGTCAGGAAGTACATCAGATCATGCACTGCATGTGCCATTTCCAAACTGACCATCAAGAAGCAAGGCCTCTATACCCATCTGCCTATCCCTAGTCGACCTTGGGAATCCATCTCCATGGATTACATGTTAGGCCTTCCTTCCACTAAGCGTGGAAATGACAGTTCTTTTGTGGTTGTTGACAGGTTCTCGAAGATGGCCATTATGGCGGTCTGCAAGAAGAATATCACAGCAGAAGCCACTACTAAACTCGTATTTGAATGATTGTGGGTACACTTTGGGATCCCACAGTCTATCATCTCAGATCGGGAGAGAAAGTTCCTCAGTACATTTTGGTCCAATCTTTGGTCGATGGTGGACACCAAAGTCACTAAGTCCACAGCCTTCCATCCTCAAACTGATGGCCAGACAGAGGTTGTCAACAGGATGATCGTACACATTCTGCACATGTACAACTCAAAGCATCCATACACATGGGATGAGAGCGTCCCCTATGTTCTACACGGCTATAGCTAGGCTCTCCATAGCTCGACTGGCCATAGCCCTTTTCAGGTGGGCTTGGGATTCCAACCACTATGTCCCATTGATGTGGCCATGCCATTTGCAGCTACTCACGCAGATTCGACTCATGTCCAGTCCGAAATAGATAAGACAAATAGCTTCATTGAGCACATCCAACATATTTTCCAGCAGGTCCATGACATTCTGTAGAAATCAAATGCCAAGTACAAGCAGCGACATGATCAACATAGGGTGCCACACAAGTTTCAGGTGCACTACAAAGTCTGGTTGCATTTGCAAAAGGAACGCTATACTGGAGCCTATTAGAGACTCAGACCACTCCAATATGGTCCTTACATGATTACCAAGGCTATGGGAGACAATGAATTTGAGCTCAAAATCCCCCCATTCCTTGGCCTGC
>APFE031559188.1:0-17649 GCA_000404065.3 Pinus taeda
AGTCAAACACGAGGACGTGTGAAGATAAGGAAAGAGAGATACCCCCTCTCTTACTTGTTGGATCACACACCCAGGACTGTTCCACGCAACTTCCTGTCACGAGTTGGTGACCTTAGTTTCCTGTCCTAGGGACCACATAGGTGACTGCAGGGGGGGAATGCCCGTGGTACCTGAAGCATACATTGCATAAATTTCATAGTACTTCTAAAGGGTGCCCTTGTGAAGCTTAGGTACTTGCACTGGCAAAGGCTATTATTTAGAGGTTAGTGTAACTTCTTCTGATACCTTTGCTAGTAGGCTTAGGCCCTTATCATCCCAAACTACCTTTAGAAGGTCATTTCTTCACTTTATTTTATTTTTATGTCTAGTCCTAACCACTTGGAGCGGAAATACTTGGAAGTTGTTTTCTTGTCTCTATATTTAGGAGTTTGTAGTGGAGTGCTCTTTGCTCCTTATATTTAGTTGGCTTTAGTTAGATTTTGTCTTATCACTTTTGGACCTTTGATTCTGAGCAACTGACCAACCACTCCACTAGTCTTGAAAGGCTTTTGATCTTTCCCTTGAATTTGTGGAGTTGCCTCCTTAAGGGAAAATGTTTGATTGTGCCTCTCTCTTCCTTGAAAATTCATTTGAGCGTTCTCGTAAGGGAAGGATCTACATATAATTTAGGTATGGCCAATGTTTCTATGGATGCCAACCAAGGGACCCATCCAAAATGGGATCTTTGTGGTTTTCCTTTCTTTGGAAATGTTGGTACCCCCTTGATGGCCACTTTGAATATTCCTGGATTAAATGTTGGACTACCAGTTTGGTTGTGGTCCACTCCAAATATTCCAAATGTTCTTGAAGCTTCTCATACAAACGATTTATTTAAAGGGCATCAAATGGGTGTTAATTGTTAGTCTTCTTCACCAGAGAAATCTAGGCTTCCTCTTTCTCCTCCATCTTCTAATAAGAAATATGAGAAGAAGAAGAAGAGGAAGAATAAGAAGAAGAAGAGTTCTCTCCATGAATTATCACCAACCTCTGCTAGTCATGTTGGACATGAGCCTTCAACCACTGAAAGTCATGTTGGGGGCATAAGTCTAGTCACTACAAGTCATACTAGCAACACAAAGGCCACCAATGTTAATCGCTCCCATCTCTAGAAAGTGGGAAGTTCATTCAGTTCAGACAGAAAGCAACAGGGAGGCCGGTTGAGTAATGGAAGAGGCACATTGTGGTAGATACGTGGCTTGACCAAAGGCCATCACAAGAAGTGGCATGGAGATATTTATCTAGAATCATCATTTCGTTTTTCCCATGATTTGTTGTTATGTTATTTTTGTTGTGTTGTTTTTTAAAGAAATGAATCATTTTGTTGCAATGATTTGAGCGACAGATCCTTAACACGCAGAGACAGCTAGAGCTAGGGCTAAGAGGCTCGAATTGTGTGGTTCCACATTGGTTCTATTTTCCTGTTCATGAGGGATTTAAGCGACAAGTGTTGAATCTATATGGACTGGTAATTTGAACTCGATCTTCAAGGATTAATGAAACTATTATGTTGATTCCTATTAGAGCGATGAGCAGTATGTTTTCCTCTTTGTATCTCACTTCATGTATGTTTCTCTTCTATGGAAATTGTGTAATGAAGCTGTCAATTTCACTCTCTCATGGTTATATGTATGTTGCTAAGTAGTAATAGTCCTTGTGTTAATTAAATATTTACATGTGCTACTTGATAGCTTATAGTACATTTATGAGCACAGATTTACTTATGTTGTTTAGTGACAAGTGTGTCCATGAGGTATAGAGTATGAAACCTTAATTCACACTCCACAATTCCTGCCATTTCACCTCCTCATTCTTTGATACTTCTGCTCGAGAGTGATGCTTAGGATTCTATGTTGTATCTAGCCCTTTGCATCGAATTCCCTTGTTTCCTTCCTCCTCTTCATGTTACTACAAAGCCAATATTAAGGTTGCCTATTGTTGTGTGTCGGCTACCAGAATCAGACATTTCTCTTGAGATTAACCAAATTTACCCCCTGTGTATTTAGACCTACATATTTTGTTGAGTCCACCTTGACCAAGGACTATTAAACCATGCCACATTTATTACATTTTTTCAAACTACATGACAATTGGAGTGCAGTAAAAATTCATAATAATATTTAAAAGCACTCCTCTCTTAAGATGTCTTAGGTACTAATCTTATTTCAACCCGGAGGTTGTCTCTAGGAGGCTTTTGTATTTCCTGAAGCACCTGTGAAATAGGTGATAGAAAAAGCTACAACAAATACCTCAAAAATCAAATGGCCTAGTCCTTTAGTCTTGAAAGGTAGTCTTGCTTCATAATGAGAAATGTAATCCAAGAGAAGAAACTTACTGTAGAAGTCAAGAGATTTCCTTGTATCTTGTCACATAAATTATGAGAATCATAATTCGTATATGAGTTATATTCTTAACGTCCCTTAGGTCTTCAAACAATGTATAGGTCATTTCCCCAGACGCACATGTATATTGTCACATAATTCACATAGGTTGCCACAAAACTTCGAATGCTTTGTAAAATTTGGCTCTAGTAGTCATCATGAATGCCTTAGGAGTATGATGTTGTATTTTGTTCAGTTGTCATGTATATCCTTTTGTATCTTTTCTTATCTTTATATACTTCGTCTCTCATTCTTTCAGTGTCATTTGATTGGGTTATTTAATTTTATTTGGTCTGTCACATGTCTATAAGAATCCACATAAAGGAGAAATGTGTTATCATAGAGACTTGCATTATATGTCACAGAGATTTTATTGTATTTCTTCAAGACTTCGCATCTTTTAGCCTAGTGTATGACACTTGAACAGTTATTCCAAATTTCCTTTGATTTTTTTAATTCGTAGGATATAAGATACAATAGTACCTTGCATATTTTGTTAAGTGGATTTCTCAAAGAGTTCGGATGTCTCATAGAGAACTCGAATATGATCTCTTGCTCACCACTTTCTCACCTTTAAAACAATCATCACATAATTCAAATTATTCATAGGTGGATCTATTGTCTAGGGTTACCGCATATTCTCCTCATGTCACAAAATTAAGAATACTTTGTATACCTTAGGAACTGATTTAGCCATGCTTAAGCGAGTGGAACTAAACTTACTACTGAGACTTGGTCTTGAACTATATCTTGGATAGAAAGAGTATACTACAAATCTTTAATAAGATTGATCTTCTGGATGGATGTTATTTGATGAGGATGTCTTCAAGCTTCTAGGAATGTTTTTGAGTTGCTTCAAAATCTTCTCCTTATGCCTTGTAATAGTTACCATAATATTTTCAAGGAGTCTTCAACTAAGCCAACAAAATGTGATCTTCAATCTGCCTTTTGCCTTACCTTAGCTCTAATACCATGTTGAGAAATCAGTAAGCTTGTAGATTAGAGTTGATTTCTCTTTCATGATAATTACTTGTGTGTTTGTTGGAATTTTATTAAGTTTATGTTCTTATCCATCAAGAAATTTCTAAAATACATGAAACATTATGATCACAAAAATATAAAAGAACACAAAGATGTAGACTCTCTAAACCAAGGCCAAAACTCTATAAGAGGGAAAACCAAGAAAAATCCTCTTCTTATATAATTAGATCAAAGTGAGGTATCCAAGACCCAATACCAAGACCAAAACTGCCACAGAGACCCAATTCAACCTTCCTCCAAGTTATCTTTATGAAAACAAAGTCATCAAAAGTCAACAGTGGTCAATTCTATGAATTTTGGTCCATCCCTAAAGATTCACCCTCCCTGAAATTTCGACCCTTTAATAACCTTAGAAAATTGTAGAGGAAGCCGCATGTGTGAACAAAAACAAGGGAAGAAACCAATTCAATTTTCTCTCTCCTTTTTTTCACTCTTCTCTTCCCTCAGACTTCATTGGTTTTTCTTCTTTCTCTTTCACAAAATTCGAGTGATTGGCTGCCAAAATGTGGAGCACAGTTTCCAATATATAGTTGTTCGACCATATGAAGAGACACATCTTAATAGTTGGATGACTTGTCCATATGGGGGGCAACTTCATCTTGTGTTGATGGAATTTTTCCTATAAATAGTCCAAATGGGATTTTGACTCATGTCAAATTTTATTATTGACTCAATAGACCCTATAAGAATGAAGAACATGTTTTGACTAGAAAATAATAATAATAATAAATTTTTACTTTTCTTATCATGAAATACATAATGATACAAGTACAATGATATTGTGAAGACCAAACCTAGTTACACTTTTCAACATCCTTCAACCCTTATCTAACTCATCCTCTCCTATTCCCTCATGGACTAACAAACCCTTCATTTTTTATAACGTAACGGTCTCACTTTAACTTGGCCCAATTCAACTTGAGTTTATTCTCCATGTATGTCTTAGCATGGACATGTTCCTCATCTTTTATCACGACCAAGTTCCCAACTCAAATGTGTGCTCCACACTTGCAACCCCAAATTTTCTACTAGCTTATTTCCCTACACATTCATACACAAACTGTTAGACAGAAATTGGGTTACACAAATGATATTCCCAACGCCGTTACCATCTTATTCATTGTCCCCCTTAAATTTTTCCAACTATTCACCTATTTGATTTACATTTCAACATGAACATATAATTTATCTACATGATAGACTTCCCCAACTCATTGATCTTCAACTAGAATTACCTTCATAGGTTTATCTTCCTTCTATTGTGTCTTTGTCTTTGAAACTTAATTTTTTCCTCTTCCTTTTGGGTCTTGTCCAATGCTATAACTCCTTTGAATAACTGTTTTCACCTCTTCTTGGAGGGAATTCTAAAATTCGAATTGATTTGTTATTTCCTTTCCCTTAGGCTTTCTCTTAGTTGTTCTAACTCCTAGGACCTCCTCCATTTCCCCTAGATATGTATAGAGTTCCTCACCTCCTCCTTTGTGAGGTTGATATCCATTTCCCGAGAAATGGTCCTACTAGTAGATTCCTCTTCATTGGCTTTAAAACTCCCTTCAACAGTTATACCAATAATTAGTCTATTGGAATTGTTGTCTTCTCCTTTCCTTGACAACTCTACATGGGAAATTTTCTCTACAATAATTTCCTTCCACAACTTGCATAAATAAGTTCTGTCCTTAAATCTCCCAAACCCAAATGGGTTCTATGCATAGAAAAATCAAGGCTCACGAACCCTTTACTAACCACAAGCATATTCTAGATATTGCTGCCACTTCTTATCTACCTCACTATTTGAAATTTCAATTTCTTATAGCATCTACCTAGTAGATTGTTGGATCTATTCATTTCCCTTTACCTACACTTCTAACTAGAAAATGTTGGAGGTATCCTCAAAAATGTCTATCTAGACTTCCTTCATTTTGTTGGAGTTATAATTCAAAGGAGGAGTAAACTTGTTGTGATTCCAATTAATGTAGTATGGGATGGGTACAAAACTACTACTGCCAAAGATGTCAACATGAACTTAGAGGACACAAGAAATACAAGAAGCACACACAAATTTTGTATATTTTTACTGTAGATTCAAATTGATTATGTAATATGCTAAAACAAAAGAGTTGAATCTACTCTACTCATCAGCGGAAACAAAAATTGATCGATGAAATCACGAAGCAGAAAAGGAATAATTTCAATCACACATAACACAATATTTTTCTAGGAAAAGCTACAGCTAAAAACCCTTGCTATCTGTATATTGAATTACTCAAAAAAATATGAGAAGATTACAATTATTTTCTCAAGCCCGAGAAACCTTTGCACCATCTCTATCTATGTCACTACCAACTTCTACAAAAGCTTCTCTTGGCACACCTTTATCTCACAAGCTCCACGCACAAACTTGTGCTTACTATTGCTTGGTCTCACCAACTCGTGCTAACCAAAACAATGATTAAACTTGTGCCTTCATTCCTCCTTATAAAGGCAGTTCGAATGGATAAAATTAGTGAGTTTCTAATTAAGGAATGATTTATTTTAGGCCTTCTTCTGATTGCATGCACCATCAATTTAATTTAGATGATTTTACAACTGCTAGTACACAGTCCCTGAACTCCAATCTCAACTGGGTCTTTCTATAATCTGACATGTATGAGTTAATTATGAGTGAATCTTCAGTTCACTGGTTGAGCAGTGTTGGCTACAACCCACTACTGGATCTCCCACTAATTCCTCCATCAGTTGGAACTAGTTTAACTAAATTTAACTCAGTTAAACTGAATTAAATAATTACAACTCAAAAGAACTCAACCTAGGCCCCTAAAATTTAGCAACCACTTTACATGACTCTAGATATACTCCCAACTCGAATTAACTGAGTCAACTAAGTCAAATTAACTTATTACAAGTTGTTATGAGAATTAGAATTACAATTTAATTCCTAATTTAATTCAAGGACAAATTAAATTAAGATTTTCTTGATGCTATTTTCAACATTTCTTGTTGCAATTTTCAACAAATTTTACCATAAAACAAGTATACAAAGGAAAGGATTCCAATTCACACAATTAATCTCTTTTGTTAACCCGCAAATTCATAAAGCTACATGATTATTGCCACAATAGGTTGAATTATTTTGCTGGAAAATACAAATATGTAAGTGCTTGTTGATCTAGGTCTCCATCAAGCTTGTAATGATGAAAATGTGGATGCAAAAGTAGTGCTCGTTGAAGAATTTGTATTGCCTTTATATTCAAGTTGTTGTTGCACAATTCTCCTCTAATTTTGTTTCTTTCTATTCCATTGTGTTCGTTCAATTCTATCCAACACTACTGTTGAAACTGTTTTTCTTCCTTACTGAGAATTAGTTCTAACTTGTAAGTTGTTGGAACACATTTCTTCCTTGTGGTTTGCTCTCGTTTATCCTTGAACTACTCTTCCCTTCTTCCTATCCTCATTTTATTTCCTTCTCTATTTTTCCCTGTCCATTGAGAATTAGTTCAACCCAATAATTTGTTGAAACCAACTTATTCCTTATGGTTTTCTCTTGCTTATCCTTGAATTGTTCTTCCCTTCTTCCTCTCCTCATTTTCTTTCCTTCTTTACTCGTCTTTGTCGGTTGAGAATTGGTTCTACCAAACAAGTTGTTAGAACCAATTTCTTCCTTATGGCTTTCTCTTGTTTATCCTTGAACTACTCTTCCCTTCTTCCTCTCCTCATTTTCTGCCTTCTCTATTCTTCTCTATCAACCTCACTTCAATGAGAACCTCACCTTATTTTCTTCATGCCCTTCCTTCCTATTTCCTCTTCTCCTCCTCCTCTCTATTTTTTTCCTCTTTGCTTCCCTTATTTTACCCTCTTCTATTTTTCTTCTTCACTCCCTCTCCCCTCTTGGGCCATTCCTCTCTTCTTCTCTTTTTATGTTATTTCCTTTTCCTCGTGTTTTCCTTTATTGGCCCCATCAGAGAATTTTGATACCAAGGTGGCCTATTAGCAAAATATAACATATGATTGATAAAAAATTGTTAACCCTTATATCAAACCATTAAGAATATCAAGTTTTGGTTATGCAATCAATAAAATGATAATTTACTTCAAAAAAAATTGAATGGCATGCTATATGTTTCTCATAACTACTATGTCATAAAAGCCAAAAGAAAATTGATAAAATAAAAGTCAAATATTTAATAATTAATTTAGCACATAAAATTATACTTTTTAACCAACAATTATATAAAACAAACACCATTCTGAAATCTATTCAAATTTTAGACAAGTAACAACATGAATGTAATTTTATTATACATCATTATAATTTACTACCATTGAAAAACACCAAATCCATATGCTCTAAGTGCAAATGTTCCCTTTTATCTTCTCAAGGGAATGTATGTTATTTTCTGGTTTTTTAGGGGCATGTATATTCATTTTCTATTTCTAATGACAAAACTTGTATTTAATGCATTTGATTTCATTTCGATTATGGGGATCTAACATAGACCATGAAATAACTCTAAAACACCCACACATGTGCATCCCCTGGGTACGTTGGGATATCATATTAGACTCATAATCCCATCATCTAAAATACCCATCATCTTGTCATGAAAATTCCATATATTCATAAGAGCATTGAACACACAAGATTTAGGCCAAGGTGCATATATTAAATATATTATAAAATTAACGTCCATGATGTACTATATTTTATCAATTCTTTGACATAATTCCATATTAGTGTGTATGTTTATAAACATATTATTATGGCTGGGCCTTACCATATCAAAGGAATCATCCAAATTATGTTAACTCGTGCCTTTATTCGTGCATTTTATGCTCTACCTAAAAATGAATGATATGCAACATAGTAATTTCAAAGAATAAACGGGCATCACCAGTAATCTCCACAAGAACACAATTCATTATAAAAATGGTGGAATCAGTTTGCATATCTAACAATAATCTCTCGACCAACAATCTTGGAGATGAACACAATTCATTCTAAAAATGGTGGAATCAGTTTGCATCTCTAACAATAATCTTTTGACAAACAATCTTGGAGATGAACTTAGTGGCATTGTGCTAGTCACCACACACATGGAGGTTCTTCATGATGAAGGGGTACCTTGGCTTGCACTGATTATCCCAAAACTAATGACTAACTTCTCACTATGACTACATAGAATATTTTCTGTAACCTCCTCTTCCACATCCTGCAACACAAGATTTTTGTGATCCTGATTTATGAAGGAATGAAATGAGATACACATTTAAAAAAAAAAACAACAAACATACAGTGAAACATAACTCCAATTAATAAATAAAAACTACTGAAAATTGTTTACATGCAGAAAACAAACAAACTAGCTCGAGCGATGGTAACTTCTCTCTAAGAAGAGATGTGATGGTTGCATGCCTTCTAAAATGAGTTACAATGAGGATATGAGGCGTTTTCATCATGAAGAAACAATGATAAACCCTAAACATCAAGAAACCTAACCCTAGAAGATGAAGAGCCAAAATTTTGTGGGCCCCGATGGGGTTTATTTGAACGTCAACTTCTCGGGGTCATAACTTTGGAATATAATCCCCGTTTTGCATTCATGATACGTTGTTAGAAATATTTATTCGAGGACAACAATTTTTACAAAAAATGGCTAACTAATGGCCCACATTTTCCCATTTTCCAAAAAAACATTGTTTAGGGCCTCAAAACAACTCTGGAAGTTCATGACCTCAAAAATTGCTAAAACTAGAAAGTACGTTGGAAAATAGGAAACTAAAAGGAAAGAGTGTTGGGGGTCCAAGTGGAACAAGCGGGTGGACACCAATATCCATATGAATCAGTCCTCCCCCCTTAGGAATCAATAGTCCCCATTGTGTTGAGCGCCTCCATGAGATGGGGAAACTTATGTTAAACTTGGTACCTAGTGAGCCACTTGGCTTGGTGCAAGAGTTGGTTGGCTTTGACAACTTGATACCATTGGATCCTCTATTGGAAAGTGTTATTAATTTGTGTGTGTATGATCTGATCAGTTGTGGCCTATTTAATGCAATTTGGGTTGAGCTCTATTGGCATCAGTTCCTCAACAATGCATGATATCTCCATCAATGGTGGAAAGTATAGTCGAAGGTGGTCCACATTGAATATTGGCTGCAAGAAAAGGAATGGGGGAATACTTAGCTTGAAATCATTGTCACCCATAGCCTTGGTGATGGTGTAAGGCCCATATTAGAGTGGTCGAAGCCTTTTATGGAATCCAGTAAGGCTTTCCTTTTGCAAATGCAACCAAACTTTGTCGCCCACTTGAAACTTACGTGGAACCCAATGTTGATCATGACATTGTTTGTATTTTGAATTGAGTTTATCTAGTATATCATGAACCTGCTGGTGGATGTGTTGGATGCGTTCAATAAACCTAGTGGCTTTATCAGCTTCAAACTAAACATGTGCATATTCTTCCTGTGTAAGCACGAGAGGCATTGAAACATCAATGGGACACAATGGTTCAAATCCTAGACTCACTTAAAAGAGGTTGTGGCTAGTCGATATATGGAGAGCTTTGTTATAGTTGTGTTGCACATAGGGAAGAATCTCATCCCATGTTCATGGATGCTTGGATTTGTACATGCGTAGTATGTGCACTATCATCCCGTTGACAACCTATGTATGGCCATCAGTCTAAAGATGGAATGTAGTCGACTTGGTGAGTTTAATGTCCAACAAAAACCAGTGGATCAACCAGAAAGAACTCAAGAATCTGCTATCCTGATCTGATATAATGGTTTTTGGAATCCCAAAATGTATACACACTCGTTCAAAGAAGAGTTTGACAGTTTCTTCTGTTATGATATTCTTCTTGTAACCAGCCAATATAGCCATCTTAGAAAATCTATCAATGACCAAAAATACATAGTTGTTACCATGCTTGGTAGAAGGAATGACAAACATATAGCCCAAGGAGATGGACTCCCAAGGTTGGATAGGAGTAGGCAGAGGAGTGTACATGCATTACTTCTTAATGATTGGCTTGGAAATGACACAGGCAATGTGGGATTTGATATATTTTCCAGCATATTTTTAGAGTTTTGGCTAATATAAATACTTTTGTAGTACTCCCATAGTTTTCTCCAATCCAAAGTGTCATGTGACCCAACTATAGTGTGCCTCGCAAATCAGCTTAGCACGATCACTTGAAGGAACACAAAGGTGCTCTAGGTAGCATAAAAATTCATCCTAGAGGTGGAATTATGGTACTTGTTTTCCATCCATCACATTTATGTGTAGTTGTAGCCATCTAGAGGTTTCATGCCCATAAGAGTTGAGAACAATAGTCATTGCCACAACCGGGGACCAACTGAGGCAATCTACAACATTATTGGTGTTTGTCTTCTTGTGTTTAATGTTCACATGGAATTGAGGCAGGTATGTGGACCATTTTGTATGGTGATCGTTATGCAACTTCTCTCGTGTCTACATAAATTGAAGAGGTCGGTGATCTATGTGGATGATCGTCTCCTTCCCCAGAATGTAATGCTTCCACTATTGGCGAGCCTACACGATGGAGTACATCTCCTTTGTTGGCACTGAAGTTGTGATGATTTGTTTGGTTGGCATTAATGTCAACCTAACAACACGGTGTTGGAGGTTGCTATGATGTTGTGATGAGGTGATAGTTGATGAATGTTGCATTGATTGTTGGCATTGATGTAAAAGTTGGACTTGGTTTGGATATTTTATGCATATACTTGGTTATTTGATGGTATTGGCTTGTGCATGGTTGTTGTCACATATGCTTATTTTTTAGATGCTTTGATGTTTTCTTTGACAGTTTTGATGGTTGATTGACTAACTAGGTCTCCATGCATATGATGCTTGAGGTGTTGATCTTGAGATGTTTCCTTGATGCTCCTGAGTTATGGTTTGGAGTTCTTATGATGTTTGAAGGTGTTTTAGAGGTTTTCATGATCCCATGCACAGTTGAGCTCCATATTTGATGCCATTTGATACAGTTTTTGCACTCATATGTTAGTCCTTGCACTTTTGGTGACTACTTCATGTATAAACTCTTCAGGAGGTTGCAGAGATGGTTTTGAGGTTTGTCATGGATTGGACAAGATTTATAAATGTTCGATATGTTGAGCAAGAAGTTGGAGGCAGTTTTTCATTGAAGACCTTCTGTTTTTCCTTCATCCTTTTCCCAATCTCACTGATGGTGGGTCATCAAAGTGACTAGAACAGTCCAGTCGCTTGCAGGACAACCCATATAAGTGACCAAGTGCTCCAGTCAAGCTCCAGTTGTGTTGTGCAAGCGACTAGGCCTATAAGTGAAAATTGTCTCCGGATTCCTCGCGCTCCTCAGCTATTTCATGATTTTATTTTAAGAAAATTAATTGTAATTTTATGGAGAATCTTCTATTGACTAAATCAACTGGAGAATCAAGTGTTTGAGGTGTGAACACATTAATCAAGTGGGTAGTGGAGAATATGGAGAATTTATTTAAATATAGGAGTTCCTCTACCATTTGTGAGGTTACTCAGTGCTCATATTGAAGAGTTGAAGTCTGTGTAGAGCCTAGAGGTTGAGTGCCCAGTTGCAGAAGAATTTCAGAGGCTAATGCTTGTGTTCAAGGCATGTTTCTATACTATATTTTGAGAGATTGATGATAGAGGATATGAGGAGAGCATAGCTACTTGGTTATGACTATTTTATTTGTGTTTGCAAGGGAAGAGAATTGATTTACATAGTTGTAGCAGAGGTTCATATTTATGTTGCTTATTTGTAGCTAATATATTATGGCCATGTGCGTTGAGTTTGGTGTGTGGATGTGAAAGAGAACTATGAGTAGTTTAATTGATTGTTTGATGAGATTGTGAGATGGTGTCGTAGTGAATTGAGTTGAGTTGCAACCTTTCTATTTGTAGATTTTAGGTTGTTTCATTAATTGGTGTTTTGGTATTCTTGAGTTCATTAGAGAATTAGTTGTTGTCTTTTGCAGAGGTCGAGTTTGAAATACTATGAAATGAGGCCCTAGAGAGATCATCAGATCAAGATATCTTGGTGAAGAAGGGATGGGTGTTCCTTGCCTATGGTGTAGGTAGCTTCAATAGATAAAGTAGCATTCTCATAGTTCAATGGTTGATGGGCGAGGCTTTTAGGGGATAGGAGCCTTGAGTGGATGGGTGTTCACTTATTCGATGTCATATGAGAAACTTTCTTGCGGGACGTAGGCAACTATGATGATGTAAATTGATTTTCTTGATTAATAAAATTAGAAGCAGGGCAGTAGCAACAACAGTAAAAGGTGGTTTTTTCCCCAGAAGGGGGTTTTCCACTAGAGATCCTTGTGTCTTTTGCAACATCCCTAGTAAAAATTCATGTAAACAAATGTAAGACCAAGGTTATGGGACATGTATTCCAAGTTGAATGGTGAGAAAAAAAATCCTAGTGGGTGTTCAATTTGATTATTATGGCTAAAGGAAAATGGCAAATGATTTGGAAAGGAAAAATGGAATTTTTTGCAATTTATTTATGAAAAGAAAAGAAATTATGAGAAAAAGAAGGCGAAATGTCACAGGATGCATGTGATGAGGAAAATGAAGGAAAATATAGGAAATCAAAGAAAATAGAGGCCTCATTGATAAAAAGGCTTATGAGGATCATTTCATCGAATTTTGTTAGTTTAGTTTTGGAGCTCTCTCTCTATTGTCTCTCTCACACTCTTGGACACTTAGTTTTATTGGAGCACTTCAACATTGGATCAAGGAAAGTGAAGAAGGAAAAGGGAAGCAAAGAACAAGCAAGGAAAAGCAGGATCAATCGGCTACAACGGGATTATTCGCAAATATCAAGTTGCATGTATGATTTCCTTGATAGTTCTAGCATGCATGGGTATGAAAATGTGTTCTTAGTTCTCTTGTTTTCATGGGAATGGGTTTTTCCAAGTGTGACAGTGTTCTTCAACCTTGCCTTTCCATTTCCAGATAGACATGGTGTGATGGGTTCTCTTGTATTTAGTTGAGTTTGGATTTCCAGATGGTTTCGAAACTAAGTGAGGTGGTCTCTAAAAGAAAGAACACATGGCCTAGTAATATTTGAACCAAACTCAAATTGTGGTAAATCCAGATAATGTGTGGCTTGGTGTGCCTAGCAATCCTCGACTAGTGAATGACAGGATATATGTGAAGGCCTAGAGGTGTGTGCCCTCGATCAGGCCTAGGAATCCTTAGTCTGTGAATGGTGGGATATACGGTAAATCCTGGAGGGTGGAGACTTGATTAGGCCTACGGTTCCTCGATCGTTGTATGGAGGGATGCACATTAAAGCCTAGAGACTACAAGAGAAGAAAATTGCTCACAGTGTAGGTGGAGAAATCCAGTGGGATCCATGCTTTTTTAGGGCCTAGTGATCTGAAGGGGACTGTGGTAAAGCCTGGTTCTATTGATAAGGGTTAGGTCATTTAGCCTAAGGAAGACCTAGTTGATTTTGGTTATGAGTCCCACATTCATTCTTGGAATATCGCATGGGGGTGATTAGCTAAAAGAAAGATTTGGTTCATCCAATCTATGGTTGGGTGGTACGTGGAAGTCCCAAACTTGGTTGGCTTATGCATTCATTAATAATATTTTATTTTCCTTGGTATTTCATGTCTAAATGTATTAGTTCACATGTTGTATTTATGGTTGTTGTATTCTTGTTATTTATGTTGGTTATATGTGAGTTATAAGTATGTTTTATGACATTGACAATGTATGGCTCTTAACATGTTTTGACTGGTAAATGAATGGCTATTGAATGCATGACCAAATAGGTTTTTTTGCAACTATTATGAGAAGACACTAGACCTTCTTGGTGATTTTCAGATAAGTATCAAACCATTATGTTCAAATGTGCGTTTATAGCCTATAGGTTACATGTTCACAATGTGTTCAATGAAATTTCTTTCATGGTTAGACTTGGTTTGGTCAAGTCCTTGATCAGGTTTTGTGTTAGAGGCCTTGTCTTGGTGTCATTTATTTTCTTAGAAAGTCTCATCAAGTTCTCGGAATTGGTCTGGAGCCTAGCCCTGAAAAAGTCGCTTAAATCACGTAGTCTCTGGCACAGAACTGGCTGAAAAAGAATACAGTCTCTCCCTTGCAGGCTTATTCGAGCAACTAGAGAGTTCTAGTCACAACTGGAGGTTTAGTTCAGTGAAAGGCTAGGTTAACTCAGGGGTTGGGCACCTAGAGTGGTGGATTAGCTCTTGGGAGTCCTATAGCACCTAAGGGAGGTCTACAAAGGTTTTGTTTGTTTATTCCACTTCCTTATTTACACTTAAGGAGTTGAATTGTATCATAGTAACTCTTTGTCACATGTCTACCCCAGTGGAATGGTTAGCTTGAGTAAATTTGGGAGGAGGGCATTACAGAGTGGTATCAAAGCAAGTTCCATTCTTTTTGGGGAATGTCTGGTTTTTGTTCTCTTTGGGAGTTATTTGATACCACAGAGTGGTATTAGAGCATGGTTCAACAATTAAACTAGATGTGCGGAATCTATTTTTCATGCATGTATGTAAGTTGTATATGTTCTTGTTAGGTATGCATGGTAGTGGTCATTGTTACAGTTGTGCTTTCTTGTAAAAGCTGATGATGTTGTTGTTGGGATGTGTTTGTCATGAATTCATATCAGTTGTATATGCATTTGTTATGCATGTCAATGTCTATATGTTGTTATGCATGCACTGTCATGGTTATGGTTATGCATATATAGTAGGTCAGACATGCATCGTGAGGCCATTCTATTGAATTAGGTCATCATGATGCTATTGGTATGTTATGATGCCAATGTGTTGGATGAGATAGAGTCGGAGATGCAGATCATCAAAGTGAAGTTGAAGCACTAGACTTCGAGGTAAGAGAAGATCGTCATATAGGTTTGTATATTTGGCATGTAGGTATGTAGTTATTGGTTGTTATAAGCATCATGGTTACTTATATGCTTGTCAATTTATTATTATGGTTACATGTATGATAAATGCTAGTCAATTAGTGCAGTTGTATGCACATGTGTCGAATAGTCATGAATGGTAGTAACTTCTTGTTGTATGCATTATGGTCATATGCCTGATGATTATGGTCATTGCAGCTAAGGTCTTGATATTATTATGTTTTGTGCTAATTTGGATTGATCTATGCAGATGATCATGGTTATGACATTTAGGTATGAGTTAATATATTGTGATATTAAGTCATACTAATCTAGACTGACCGTGCATATGTGATTGTTATGCATGAATGACAATTGTTTATGAGCTTATGAGGTGAACATGTTAGCTAGTTATTTTTATGGATATCATGACCTTATTTACGTTGAGTTGATGTGTTGTGAAGTTATATCATGCTAAACTAGATTAATAGTGTAGAAAAGATAGCCTCCCTTGAGATACGTTAAGGTATGAGTTTGATTATGTCGTCTATGTGATGGTTGAGTGTTTGATTATGTCATCTAGTTGATTTATTTAACATGCCATGTTTGTAAGTTGTTTTAATGTTTGATTAATTGCATGATATGAGTATGTGTATGAAAGATTGCATGAATGAATGGTCTTGTTTTAATATGGTTTTACTAATGCATTATGTATTGAGACAGGTTATATGTACTTGAGTGTAAGTGTGTGCTAGTTTTAGCAGTATGATTTTGACTATTAATTGACTATGACATGGTTGTTAGTCTTGGAAAAGGTTGTTTTCAATTAATAGACATGATATTTTGATCCTTAGAACATGTGGTTGACATGTGAAAACAGTTGTAGGGAAAGATGCTTGGTATTAGAATGACAAGATAATAGTTGAATTGTTTATATAACTAACAGTTGGGTGATGTGAGAGTACATAGTAAGACTTGCTTGCAGCAAGGTAAAAAGGTAAAAGAATGGAATTGGGTGATGATTCCTTTGGCTATGTTTAGAAACCTCAATTCCAAATGAATGAATGCTTTAAATACAATAAGTCTTCTTAACCTAGATTTTGTCTGACATTATGTGGATATATTTTATATTCCTAAACATGTATTTGACAAATATATTCGCTAGTTTCTAGCTATAGTTGGATTCATCAAGAGAATTGGAATCCCTTGAGGAATGATATGTGTAGGTGTGTAATGTAGCAATGTGCTTGGCACATCAAGGTAATATAACTGGTATATTGTTATGTCTACTTATGCACTGACAGTTGTGTGTTTATGGAAGTAGGATGAAAGGGCTTGCATGGAAAAAGAGACTTCCATGAAATATTGAAGAAGGTTTAGGTTGAAGTTCCCTTGGAGGCATTGGGAACCCATGGGGTTGAGTAATGGTGTTTGTTGGGAGTTTTGTGCCTTCAATATTTTGTGATTTGTTTGAGCTTGGTTTATGGTTTTTTATTGCGTCTGGAGCAATGCCTTTCCACTTTGTTTGTGATGTTGTGTTGCTATTGGTGTTTGATGTTTTTCTTCTTGTTTGTTTCTTATTCTTTTCTTTATGTTTTGAGGGTCTTGGAATTGGTTGGGAAGGAGGAAGTTAATGGAACTCGAGGAGAGATGTGTGATACTTGACAGGTAATGTAAGCCCTGGATGAAGCTTAGTGCATGAGTGAGGGTAGTTGAAGGTAAGAATATGATGATTGGCTGGGCTAGTTGGGTCCATTGCGATAAATGGACGATGGAAGTAAAAACATGAGAAAGGGAACTGAAAAGGTAAATTAAATGGATTTAAGGCCATCAGATGTCTTGGCTATGCTGGGAACCGTCGCTATCAATGTTGTGCATGTTGTGAATGGATAAAGGGATTTCTCTTAACCTTGACCTTATTATGTTTGGTAATTATATTGTGATCATGATTATGTTGATGTCTATATATGTATACATGTATGTATGTATGTCACTGTCTAACAAGGTCATTGGAAATCATGATTGTTTAATGCTAATATTTATATGTATATATGTATGTATGTATATCGTTTTCTGACGGAATCATGATTTTTTTATGCTGATGTTTATATAGTGTTAAAGAGACATACAGGTTGGTAGAATTTTATGCTTGTGGAAAAACCTGTGAACAATTTATGAAACCAACGTTTAAAGCCTTTGAGAAGAGAGAGCGACAAATTATGGAGCTATTAATAGCTATTCTAAAAATTATTTGAAATCTTCTTCTTCTTCTTCTTCTTCTTCTATTTTTT
>APFE031559192.1:0-31363 GCA_000404065.3 Pinus taeda
TACTTCCCTTGAAGTTGATGCTACCTTATACCGTCAACTTGTCGGTAAACTTTTGTATTTAACCCATACTCGTCCTGATCTTTCCTTTGTTGTTGGCCTTGTTGCTCGGTTTATGCAAACCCCACGTGAAAGTCATTGGAAAGCAGCTAAGTGAATACTTCGTTATGTTCGCGGTATAGTTCAGTTTGGCATTCATTACAGTGCTGAAGCATCTCCTCTATTGGTTGGTTTCACTGATTCCGATTGGGCTGGTGACCCTGATGATCGGAAGTCTACTGCTGGTTATGTTTTCACTCTTGGTTCAGGACCTATTACATGGGCTTGCAAGAAACAAGCTGCCATTTCTCTTTCTTCAGCAGAAGCAGAGATCGTGGTGCCGTAGAGGCTAGTAAGGAAGCCTTGTGGCTTCGTCAGATCCTATCAAAGTTTGGTTTTCAGCAGCAGCATCCGACTACACTTTGGTGTGATAATCAAAGTGCCATTCAGCTTTGCAAAGATCCAGTTCAGCATCAGCGCAGCAAACACATTGAACTTCACATGCACTTCATCAGAAAGCTCATTCATGACCATGTTCTTGAAGTGCAATATTGTCAACAGATGATCAGGTTGCAGACATCTTCACAAAGGCTCTCACAGAGGCGAAGTTCACTAAACTTCGATATATGCTTGGAGTTCAGGAAGTTGTCACTAACGGGGGATAGGCTCTAGTGCCTCCTTCTTTCTCCTATTGTGTCATATTTGTAAATCCTTCAATCCTATCCCAAGTTGTTCTTAAGGGGGGATGTTAGGATATTCCGACACATAGGAATAGTTAAGTATAACTTGGTCTAGTATAGAGTTAGGTAAAGTGTGTTTCTTTACTATGTACATTTGTAACTTACATCCGACGGTCATGATATGTAGTGATCCGACGGTTCATTCTCTCCTTGGTATTACCGACACTTGATCCGTGGCTTGACACCCGATTGGTCCATGAATTCTATTTAAAGCGCATGGAGGGTCATTTGTAGGTTCACCGTGTATGAGATAAGCTTATGTAAATTTTCATTCTTTTATTAATAAATTGTCTGTAGTAGTCACGTTGACACAGGCCGTGGACTGTTTCCCTCTCTGAGGGTTTTAACCACGTCAAAATACTGGTGTATTGATCTGTGATCTGTTTGTGAGCGGTGTCCTTTTGGTGTTCTGTCTGAGAAACTTACCCTATATATTCCTACACCTTTAGACTAATGAAATAGTCTCCTTTTAGACTACTTACAATCACTATTTTTTATTAGTAACAAGTTACACACTTGATTACTTAATAAATAATATATTAACTAACAAGTTATCACACACTTGGTTGTTTAATTATATCAAGAGGCATTTTCAAGTGGAGCATGGAATAGATGTAATGTAAACATAAGCATTTTGACTTTGGTCAAATAATAATAAAATGAAATAAAATAAAATTAATAATTTATTGACAACCGTTTTTAGGTTCCGATTTGACAACCCGTTCATTTGCCTATGGTATTTGTTATGATAAAACCTATTTAAAAGTTAAAAAAAAAAAATATATATATATATATATATATATATATATATATATATAAAACACTAATATAAATTCATCTTAATTCAAGACTTGATCCCTCTCAATATTTGATAGATTTAAATTTGAAATAAACCTAAACTGATAAATAATCTATTGCCATTAGAGATAATGGTAATATAATATGTTAACATTTACATTGATATTGGAGCTTCGTGTTTGCTACTCCAATATATGTCATCAGGGTCATTCCTAGTGTGTATGTAAACATTAACTGAAATAATCTATTAACATTAGATAATATAATATGTTAACATTTACATTGATATTGGAGCTTCGTGTTTGCTACTCCAATATATGTCATGCGTCATTCCTAGTGTGTACGTAAACATTAACGTATGTACGCATAGAATAAGAACCTCTTGCTTAACAAAATCATCCAACCTTTTGCTTGGAAGATAATTTTTCATGACCTCTGCCAGTAACGCATGTCCTTGAATAAAATTCAACGACAATTGCTCATCTGGCTGATCAGTCAGGAATAGATGCACTGCATTGTTTGTATAAACGGATATAAATTCAATCAATGGGAAATTTAATTTCATTGTTTATAAACGCATTATCAGATGCATCTCTCCCGAAAAAATGGAAATATGCACATATACTTGGCACTCAGAGGATGGATATATATCACTTCAAACACTATAAAATGTACTGTAAAGATCAAAAAGGGTGTCACACTAAATGCAGCACCTCCTCCCTAATAAGCAGATGCATCATCATTCGTTATCTGTAATCAGAATAGTTATCATGGCGCCATCTTTTCCGTTTATCTTCATCAATCTTATCTGGACTCAAGGACCTCTTATGCTCAGAACTACTCTCGTTCCTCTTCCTTTCATGGCGGTGAGGGGTATGCCTATCTGTGTGACTCCTGTGCTTATGCCGATGATGATGGTGGCTCCTATTCTTGGAATCACCCTCATCAGTATCTGCATGCATGCTGCCTTCCCTGTCACCTCCCTTGTCTCCTCCAAAGGATCCAGTGGGTTCCTTTGCAACTGAAACTCCTCGTTCTCGTTCATCATTTACCAGCCTAGAAGAACTCAACTTTTTGCTTTGTGTTTCTTGGTCTAATTTTAAATCTGGCGAAGTCTCTGATGCATCGCCATATGGACGGGATTGCCCAGTAGACCTATAATCTGATTGTCTATGATGGCGAACATCTGGGCTTCGGCGCCTCGGTAGTGGGGGAGTCTGTCATTGTGAAAACAATAACGTCGGTTATGTTATTCCAACATTTGCACATCATCTGCAAAAATATTGACACCTGAAACAGGAAAAGGCACAACAGAATGCCAAGGGTTGGTTTCAAGTAGAAGAAAGCAACCATCTGAAAACGTGACATGTAGCGACCTTCTGGAGGTAGAGGAATCCCAAGTTTCTTGAGTTCATCTTTTGGAATGGGCCCCCTAAAAATCACGGGTGTCAAACAAACAATAAATACTAAAATATCAAGTCATGAAAGGAAAACTGGACTGAGAGCGATCAACCTTTGAGGAAGGGAAAGAACTCAAGTATGAAGTCAAATTCAAATTCAAACCATTGCTGATAGTAAAAATGCATACAAAGGAGCCCGAAATGGTCTATCTCGACCTCCAAAGCGCAGTTGTCCGGACTCCTTTCGACCCCCCGATCCTCCTCCTATCCATGTCAAAATGTTAATATTGTCAAATTGGATTTATACGCTCAGCTTTAGAAAGCAACTAATAAAAATGTTAATATTGTCAAATTGGACTCTCAGCCTCAGAAAAGCAACTATTTCGTGGTTCCATTTGTCTGCTCAAGTGCAACTTACCTAACCTACGGGGAATCCAACCTGACATTAGCTGTTGCCTGCTATAATCTACAATTACTTGACTGCCGTCAATTGTACTGTGATAAGCAGCCTGCATAAAGGCTTTGCTCCATTAGAAATATACAATTCGGTAGTATTATTGAATTGATATTTCGTAAATATTCCTCATACAAAACTCACCTCATAGGCATGCCGCATTTCCCTTTCAGTTTCATACTCGACAAAAGCATATCCCTGAGATGCACCAGTCACTGTGATAACAGTGATAAAAATATGTTTAAACAAAAGAAGGCAGCATAGGAAGGTAGTTTTATCAGACAAGAAATGGACAAACACATGATTAGAGATCATAAGCAAAGCATCCTATCGGTTCAGACTTCAGATATTTGCATTTGTCCAAAAATTATAGCATGTGATTTTAGCCACTGTCTAAAAGTAAAATATAATATGGAAAAAAAGGAGTAAAATCAGAGCAGGAGGAATTAGATGAACTGGTTGTCACCAACGTTGTTAGGCATTTGTTAAATTCCATGCTCGAAGGTGCCTCGGTTGCATCCACTTGGGTTAGGTGCACTAGTCTACATGGATGGGTTAACTAAACTAGAGATGCTATCCACTAATGTGGAGGAGAATCACTTGGGTTTCACCACAGGGTTTTCCTTGCAAAAGAAAAGGGTAAAACCAAGATAACCTAATTATGGAAACTTGCTCTAAAAAGATGTTCGTTTTCCTCACATAAAAGATACCTAAAGTCAATTTCCAGTGCCTATCTCAAGATCATTCATAGCATCAGATCTAGTTTTGGGTTATCTGTAACAGAACAAGTCTGGACATTCCTGAGTAAATCCATGATCTGGACAGCCTCGAAACAACCATCACAGGAACAAAATAAATTACAAAGAATTTGGCCACCATCCGCAAACAAAAGTGTTTGACAAACAGAAAAGTGGATTCAAACATGGGCACGAATAAGGAAGGTGAGATTTATGTGTTTCATATTATTTAAGTGCATGGCAAACAGAAAAATGGATTTAAACATGGAGGACACAAATAATAGAAAAACGAGATTTTTTGTGTCTCATATTATTTAGATAATTAGTTCCTTCTAGCTTCTTACCATTTTGCATGGTATGAAGGATTTTAGTAGTGCCAAAGAAATTTGCTAGTTTAGGTAGATAAATGTGTAGAAAAGAACTCGAGACTTCTTTACATTTTATATATTCATATTGCTTCAACGTAGTCTGGTTGAACAGAACTGGACTTCTCTAAGTCGCAGGGGTGTGATCACTACAAAATATAGCACTTGCTCTCTCATGAATAATTAAGCATGCTTTGACCGGGAAAAATGTCCCACAATTTATGGCAAGTGCAACTTATGACCATGTTTTCCAGAAGAAATCAAAATATAAGAAAACTTTTTTTATAGAAAATTCAAGCCATAATCAGTTTTTAGACAAAGGATTCAAAAATTTAATGCCCACTAAATTAAGAAGCAACCTAGCATATTGTCAATGTTGTATAAATAATCATTAACATGAATGACATGCCTAGATTGTGCCCTCCCACCCCTGTTCCACATAACATAACATGTTTAGCAATGAGATGATCCAGATTTATGCAGGAACAAAATGAAATATAGATTTAAACACAAACATAGAGCTACAGCAAAAACTGAACTTCATTAATGACAAACACTGAAAATTGTTTACATGCAGAATGGAAAGAAACTTGCTCAGGTGATGGTAGCTATCTCTGAGAAGAGATATGATGGCTACATGCCTTATGAACTGTCTTACAATGAGGCTCAGAGGCCTTTCTATCATAAAGAAGAAGTGTGAAACCCTAACCTAGGAGATGAAGTGCCAACTGTTTTGACCCCGTTGGGGTAAGTTGGGCTGCCAACTTCACAAGGTCGTAACTTTGACATATGATCTCCATTTGGCTATCATAATACCTCGCTTCAAAAATCTCCATGATGAGGTAAAAAGAAAATTTGTGAAATAAATTTCGATACTTTTTCGGTATCTTTGTTTTCCTAGAAAACATCTTTTAGGCCCTCAAATGGCCTTAGAAGTTTAAGACCCAAAAAACTGTCAAAAATAGAAAGTTGTGTTAAAATTAAGGACACTGAAAGGAAACAAGGTTGGAACTCCAAGTGGAATACGAGGGTGACCACCAATATCCACATGGATCAGCCCTCCCCCCTTAGTAAGCAATGATCCCCATTGTGTTGACTCTGACTATTTCCATCAACCAAACAAGGGGAAATATATTATTTTCATTTCCCATGATTCATCTCATGAGAAACATAACCTAGTAGTTAATGGTAATATTAAATTCTTAAATTAAAAGTGACATTTTCCTTTATCTTTCATTTTCATCCTTTTACTTAAAATTTTAACATTACCATTAATTGACTTAGGATGTTCGAGAATGGTTCTGACCTCATTGGATTTCATATGGAGTAATCCAGCGGACTTAACAGTTTTTAGGATTTCAAGATTAGTGGGATTGCAATGTTTCTACTACATTTTGTGATGTACAAGGGTATGGAACTAACATTTAATCAAGATCACCAAGCCCTCTTTGTACCTCGATGTTGGTGGCATTGACTGTTGAGCTCCTCCTTCATGATCGTATTAAAAATGTACACTTCCCTAAATTATTCATGACCTTAGTAAAAATGTACACTTCCCTAAATTATTCATGACCTTAGTAAAATTAGGATGCTAAACTTTTTCTATCTTATTTTAATGCTCAAAGTGTGATCTTGACGAGGAGGATCCCAATATAGGCAATGATTTTTATGCTATGTAACTATTTGTTGTAGCATGATTTTCCTTGGATCTCAGAGGCCATTTAGAGCCTCTCTGTTGATGTTGTTTTATTTAGAGATGGTTTGCACTCTCTGATGGCTTGCACTCGATGATATTTTGGTTATATGCACCCTTGCTATATACATGAGAAATTTTGCATGCATGTATAATAATTTGGATTCATATGGATGCACATGAATTACATGTTGTCTTCAAAATTTGAATATTTTATGTATTTTTTGGTCGACCAATATATTGGTCTTGTTGAGGATGTTGTGACCATTTTCCATCAAGCAAACAATGGGAAATTTGTTGTTTTCATTGCCATGATTCATCTCATGAGATACATTTTCTTTATATAATTTTGTATCATCCTATTAGATCTTATGACTCAGGACAAATATCATATTTCAATATTGATGTTTGATGTATCACTTGACATCTTATATATCGATTTTATTTTCATATTTATGTACAATGTGTTTGTTTGATGTTGATGTTGTTTTAGAAGTTAAAACATTGAGAAAAAAATATTATTTTTGTATATTTTAAGGTTTCCCAATATTTCCCCGATATTGCCGATAACTTAATTTCTGGACCCCAGCAATGTATTGCTGATAACAATACATGTAACATTGTATCTAACTACTCCATTATTCTATTTTCATTTATCATGGATTTAATTAGGGAAATATTGTACTTTATTTAGAGGAAGGTTGAGCTACCTTTATAAAAGAAGAGCTCTCTCCATTCTTGGTAATTGATGATGGGGAATTTGTGATTATGGATTTGGAGAAGTGGAGAAGATTGGATATTATAGAGCTTGGAGAAGACTGATGTGGAGCTCTTGTATATCAAGCTTGAAGATTAACGAACCATTGAGGTACTGACCACTTTGTTATAGATTTTTTTCATGCTCTTCAATTGTTGTTTATATATTGTAGAATCTTCTTGTTATCATACTTATGTGAAGGCTTAATAAGGAGCCAAATATTCATTTAGGAATAAACAATGTAAGGAGGTTCTCTCTCTTGTTTATTTGTTGCTTTATTTCTGCACTTGTTTTCCATTATTCTATCAACTAAATTGCATAATTAAAGGACATTTCAGCCATAAAAGAACATCTTGACATCTGTATTGATGAGTATCACCCCTATCCCTCCAAGACTTGATTCTATGGCTTATTTTCACCAAACACCTGGGGGTAAATTGCATCAAACTAGTTCCTTTTGCCTTAATTACACACCTGGGTGATGAATGTACCAAATAGTTCCTTCATCCATTGATGGTTGATTGTGGCAAACTAGCCCTTTCTACCATATAGCCTACCAAAGTAGTTGATTGTGAGAAACTAGCCTTTTCATGCAATATTTCACATATCCATTATCCCAATAGGTTGATAGGCACTAGCCTCATATCATCCCATCTCCTTGTTCCCTTCTTCTTGCTTTCCTTCCTTTCCCACCTTCCGTTTTCTTGTTTCCATTTCCAGTTTCACTTTCATATACTATTACTTTTTGTTTTATCAAGGCTTGCACTTCATTTTCACCTTGAGCCCCCACTCCATAGCCTTGATAATACTAGCATAGGGAAGCCCCCTGCTGTTGGAGAAGAGCCAACCTAAAGTGTGGGGAACAACTTTTGAGGTGTTAGTGTTCAGCGTTCCAAAGTTACAAAAAGCTAACACCTTGGTGCATGGGTGTGGGGACTCTGCACTTTGTTATTGCTAGATTTTTTTGTAACCCCACCATTCTAGTATGTTGTTTTGTTACTTCTTTAAATTAGAGTTGTTTTCTTTCTGATTTGAGCTATTTCCAAGATCCTCTTGACTGAAGAATTTGTGGGAATCATGCTAAGAAGTTTCCCCCACCTCAGGCTGATGTTTCTCATTATGCATCCCAAGCCCTAGCTCTATTTGGCAAATGGGTCACTCACCGTGAATGGAAAGCAGGCTTGGAAAGTTCTGCTTTGATATAGCATCACTCAAGAGACTTCTCTAGCTAAGAAACCCTGGCAGGGCATATATTTTCAGATATTAGTTACTATGTCTAGTCGAGTCAAAATTGTTAACCCCTTTTTGATATTAAGTCTCTGCAAATACTTGGAGGCCATCAAGCTTTTTTTGTCCGGAAGAGATTTATCCTTGCAAACAAGGTTATCCTTCAATGTTCATTGCATTTCGTGGTCCTATTTGGTTCAAAATGATGGCAAACTATTGGCTGAAACTCCTTGGTTCTCAACCCTAATATAGTTCTACACTGGAAGGAGCTGAAGAAAGCTTTCTTTGTCTAGTCCCTAACCATGGGGGATCTAACTGTATAAAAATGATTAGCATACCTAGGAGTTAAAAACTTGCGATGCCCCCACTTGTATGGTGTTCAGCTTGTAATTTTATGGCTACTTCTCATGTGTTTGTTCACCCTCATTCATCAACACAGTTATTAATCCAAGGAAAAAATTACACCCTTTAGATATTGTTCTAAATGTTTATGATATTATGTCCACATATTTCACTGGTCATTTACTAATCACATTTCATCTCCCTCCTTTCTCATTCCTTTAAGTTGTATTTTACTTTCGTTCTTTCTTTCACCTAGGTTGCATACAACATCTCTCTTCTATGGTCTCCCTATTTAACCTGCACCCAGTTAGCAACAAATTTAGAAATTGTAAGAATGGAAATACCTGTTACAGGTTTTCTAACCCTACGTTTCAGACTTCAACAAGGTGAGTACATCTTCAGGGGATCACAATGCAAATATTAAGATGGACTCACCTTGATGAAGTCTGAAACATATGGCTAAAAATTAAAATACTCATGACAGGTTTTTTCATTCTTAAAATATCGAGCAACCTGCAACATGGATTCTATGAATTCAAATTTAGCAAATGCTATTAGAAGAGTAGATGTATCTGTCACAAAAGTCACTGTAAGAAAAAAGACACTTCGACTCCCAGAAAAAGATATAAGACAATTTGAGGAGAAACTATAGGAATTAAGTATCACTTAAATTTTCCAAATTTGTTCCACATTCGGAAAAAAATGATAACTTTAAAAGTTTGTCATATTCTGTCCCGGGGGGCAGCTCAATTGGTTAATCCTAGAAATGTGAAATCGATGAAACTCGAAAGACCCAAGTTCAAATCCCCCATGTTGTGACCCAGGCTACGGGGAGGAGGACAAATCATAGCCCCCCAGAGGTTTACTGGTAGTTACATGTCAGGCAGGCTGCTGGGTTCCTCTGGGTTACAAAATAAAAATTGTCATATTCTGTGATGACATTAAGAACTGCAACCAAAAAATTAGTCCACTTAGAAACTCCTATGATCCTGCAAATGAATCATTGGGGATGTATGGGAATGAAATCCCACAAGAGAAATTCAACCGCACATAAATCCAAAGGAAGGATTCAGGGATATCTAGCATTGGTGTCTGAATCACTTAATTTCATTTAGCATTGTATTATTCAACGATAGAGAAAATGTTTTGAGGCACCCTATAAGAGCCCGACTTTCAAAAAAAATATAACCAGTTACCAACCTCAGTAGATAAAACATAATAATTAAGAAAAGAACTAGCTGTCCCAATTAGAACTAAGGAGACAGCAAATGTTACGACATCAACGATAGAGAAAATGAATCCTAGACAGAAAAATCATCCATTCATGATTATCATCGTTAATTGGGAAAAGGCAAACTAATGTCATTCAAGAAAAACAAAAATTTCAGGGATGTAGTTTACAAGAAGAGCAAGTGTCCGATCCATTACATGTTTGTCACGAAGGGGCTTTTACCTTTAGGAAGATGTTAATAGAGGTACATCCACTAAGCACTAGAAACTTAGAAAGCACTTCAACAGTGCATTTTAGGGAGTTTTCATTGTGACAGAGAAGGTCTCATATTTGGGGCCTTGTCAGTATTTTCAAATCCAAAACCATACTAGAAAATGGACACCATTTTAGTCCCATGTCTCTGTTGAAAATCGTGAATAAATAACTGAGAGATTGTATGCTTAATTATGAAAGTGTCACTCTTGCTCATAAGCCAAAATTAGGAATAATACACCCTTAAAGGGGCCTCAGGAACATACTAATGTACAACAGAATTAGTCTTATTCAAGGAGGAAGGAAATTGGGCACTCGGGAGACATTGTATACTTTTAAAAGATATATTTTGTATTCTTTATCTTTAATCATCCTTAATTTTTGGTATCAAAGTTCCATACTGCTTTACTTGTAGGTTAACACTCCGAGAATAATAAGTAATTTGTAATATTCCCTAGCAGGTGTAGTTTGTATTAACTTTTACTGAAAAATCATCTGTAGATACAGTGGCAGTTATACTGTATCATAAACCATCCCCACTGCATGGAATGTTTGCAAAAGGAATCGAGAACAAGCCAACCTCCTTAGAAATTAGCTTCTAAAAATAGATAAATACATGCAAGCTATTCAATCCCATGTAGTGTTGAATGGAACAAACCATATCACATTACCACCTGCCACTGCTGTGACAAGAATTATTGTATTTCCACTAGAAGTAACTAAAGACAGCAAGTATCAAACAACGCAAACAATCCCACTTCCTTTTTTCAAATGCTTCCACAACCGAGAAATGGTTGTAAAGAAGTTATCGTAAGAATTTTGCAAGGTGGTTCTTAAAACCTCTATACGTTTCAGGCTCGTTACTTGTGAGGGAAGCTCCAAAGTTCATTAAATATAACCAAGACTCTGAAATTTGAATATCTTCCAAAAGAGGAACTATTTCTATTAAATGAATTGTGATAAATATAAAGACTAAAAAGATCAATATGGAAAAAGATGACGGCATTTTACGAATGTGGCGCACCAAACAGAGGTTCTTCACTCTTCCATATTTGTTCATCGCCTGCAGAATAATTACCACATTAATGCATGTGAAAACTTCATAAAGTTTTCTTTGAATGCCATTTCATGAACCTAAACAGCAATACCTCTTTCAAAGATTCTTCCGTGGTGCTATGAGAAAGGCGCCCTACAAAAACGGTACAATACGGATCACCGATGACCTTGGGATCACTTGAGGGATTGTCTGCAACAAATGAACATATCAAAGCTTATCAAACTACAAGCATAGTAATAAGTAACCATGTGCATAAAAGTTTAAAACCTAAAGGAGGAAGAAGAAAATTCAAAATACACTAATAAAATGCTGGTAAGGAGATAACTACTCACAGAGCCCGGTTGTAGCACAAAGAACTGCACGATATACACCATTGTCATGAGGGGTAATATCAGTGCCATCAATGCTGCCTGCTTGAATTGGATGGTAGAAAGTTGCATAGAAAACTGCATTTATATTTGCATTTGAGCTCATTCTCCTTGCATTTACTCCTTTGTCATGAAATTCTAAAGATTGTTAATGAAATCCTTTAGATTATAGGAGGTAAAAAGGCTTAAAATGACAAGAAAATTTATCTTCGACACTAAACATGTTACATGAACGTCATACAGCAAATTGATGACCAAATATTACTGAAAACCTTAATAGAACAACTAAGACAAACAATATATTTTCGGCATGAGGCTATTAATATCAAGGTGATATATACATGTCCAAGTTCTGCACTGATTATATATTTTGACAAATAAATGTAGCAGACATTTCTTTTCAACTATAGAGTTGGGATCACTGGTCTAAACACACATTAGTCTAAATTTCATTTCTCAAATAATACCTTCATGTTGATTCATTTAATTTACTTCAGCTATTGAACTCATGGGACGTTTTCAAAAAAAATAACTCCAAGAAACTTTGAAACTTAGTTCTCTTATTTCAAATTAGGGTCCAGCAGGCATACTGTTCGTTAACAACTTAACACCTGATTGCACAAGTCACTCCCTGGGGTTTTTCAATTGTCTACTGATTTATGCATTATCAACTCAAATCTCTTGGCTCATTCTTCTAGAGTCTGTTCAAACTTCAAACCTGGGGCTGTCAGCTTCTACTGGTTATATAGCTGTTCTTCTTCTTCCTTCCATAGCACCTCCTGAAATTTTACATTTTATCAAGTTCAGATTCCCAGGGATATTGCAAAACTCTTCTTGAGCCTTTTTACTCTTGCTTATTCACTGTATAGTCTCACCCTTTTGTTGGCAACGAGTTTTATAGCTTCTATTTGAAGTTTTAGTTTATTTGTCACTACACTTTCATTAGAATGTCTGCAATATGAAATTCTGCTGAAATAATGTTTGCAATAAGTATTTTCTGTTGTTTAGATAATAGTAGTTATAAACACATCTGGTTGAGGACAATCTTTATCTAGAGAGAAAAAGTGCCGGGAATCCAGATTATATTGCAAGAAAAATATTAAGCATTTTTCTGTATGTGCTTCTACCTGTAGAAACGAAATTGAAAATCCGAAGCCTACACAAGCTAAATTGATCCCACCTGATTGTGAAAAATTGATAAAACTCACAGCTATCAGATCACAAAAACATGCATGCAAGGATTGCTCACAAGACATAAGCCTTTACGCAAATTAAGCATCATTAAATGATATTTAAGTTAAAGTGCTTGGAACTTGTAATCAGAAGGATCTCACCAGGCATTTTCAGAAGTTCTCATGGCACACAATTTAGATTTCTTTCGAAATATGTTCAAAAACTATGTCAAAGGCTTAATAAAAACCTTACACTTTAAGGTTTGACAGTGTCTGACCAAATTTAGAACATAAATGCATAGCTGAAAGAAAACAACTTCATCACCAAGAAGAGAACCACTATGCCACTCAGACTCACAGCCATGGTAGATGTGTAGACAATTTATGTGGATTACATCTGCCTATAATATTTGTTACCCAAATAGTTCTGTAAGCAATATTGCATCAATACAACAAGATTTAACATTATGATGTGTGACCCATAAAGCAACTTCTGCCACATTACCAGAATATCAGCCGAATTTCATCTGCTTCAAAGAAAAGGAATTTGATGGCCGTGTTTGACCAGTTCATTTTAGTAAACTATTATCGTATTAATCACCAAGCGTAAGTTGACAATTTAGGCACAATTTTTTAATTAAAAAGCATGAAGTCCCTATCAGCTTTCTAGAGATAGAAATCCAGCAACTAAAATCCCAGTTTGTAAAAATCAAGGGTGCAACCACCAATACAAAATGCAGCTAATCATTCAGCGTCCAAACTCTCACCCACTACTGATTTCAGCAGAGTACACCACCATTACAAAAATGATCAAAACAAAAGAGGGAAAACCACCTCTAAGAAATGTGACATTGCTGGAAACATGAACCTCACATGCATCAAGAAGAGCAAAGAATTACATTGACAAAACATAAGCCATACGTCTTATTACCCACCACCATTGGGTGACCCCTTTTGGAGAATTTTTTCTCCTAGGTTTGTCTTCAGCCAGCAGCCAGTAGACCCTTACAGCCACCAGATAGCTTGATGTGCCACCATTCTCCGCCACCTAAGTCAGCCATTATGTGTTCTCACCCATCTGTTAAGATCGTATGTTTGAAGGTGGCTCTTCCAACCTCGAAGGTATGGCTTTTCATTATGTAATTGGGTGTTTATGCTTACTTTTCTTTGACACATTGGAAATGGATTGGCGGGGGGATTTGACGGAAAGAATGGACTTGGATTGTACTCTTGTTCCCTTGTCCAAACTTGGTGGCTAATCTTGTATCCTAGTCCTGTGGGATCTCCTCTATTGGCTACTAGATTTAGGAGTGGCACTACATAGGAAACCCTGATTTTGGTTGTGTGGTCCCACTTCCTGATACCATATATCTCACTCCCGTCCACTCATTATAACCCCCTTTCATACTTTTCCCATCCACATCCACATTTGTAAATTGGGTCCACAAGGAGTTAGCCTTCCCCTCCCCTTGTCCACACTTTGGGTCAGGCCTGGAACGATGCCCTAGAAGTTGATGTAGCTAAAAAGAAAGTTAAAAGCATAATTTGGCCACTTGCAACAGGAAATGTACCATAAAATGCAAAAGATGGTTGGGACATGAAAATTTAGCGCGTGGGCAAAAGCCAAACATGAGCTCTACCCCCCATCATTATGGCCAGCACCCTGGGTTCCTAGGGCCCTTATGAGTGCCCCCTGCATCATTAAAGAACCCTTGATTGTCCCAACTCCTGGTGGGATTTGAACTGCCCGACCTTAAGGGGGTAATCACTGTTTTATCATACACATCATGCTCTCATCCCCTAGAGCCCCAAGCAGTAAAAGAAAGAAAAATCAATAAAGGGCAAAAGGCATATGAAGAAGGGTGGAAAAACAAAGACTAGGGTAACTCATGTACCACGATTGTTCCCTCCTGCATCCATATACCCAATGTGTGGGCTTCCCTCATTGTAGCTACCCTTGTACCATGGCATGTGTCTTGGAACCTTCCCTGTTGCCCCACTCTGTTCCACCATCATTTCACATGACACCTACCATTTGACGAATGTACCATGGACCTGTTACTCCTTTAGAGGTTGAAACCACCTAATAGGGTCCTTCATTAACCTCTCTTGTTGAGCTTGGTGACACCTATACACTCTAAAGCCCATTTTGAAGGGCATAGCACTATAAGTATTCATTTTTGCCCCTGGTAAGCAAGCTTATTTACTCAATTGCAGTAATGGATTGTTGTACTGGAAGGTGAGGAGACGCATTGGATTTTATACAAGATTGCAAGTGGGTATCCATTTGGGCTTGGTCTCCCCATACGGGGTCTACGCCCTCCAAAGGGTCATAATGGCACTTGTAGGGTGAGCGTTGAGAGCCATGGGCCTCTACCACAACAGAGCATTGATTGCCATGCCATGGGCTTCTTCAGTGCCACAAATTTCTTGTTCGTGCCCTATTCATACAGAGATGATGATGCACTTGGACCATGTTGCCCAGCCAGCCACACATTTGCATCTGACACTTGACAGCTAATCCAAGGCCCAGATGGGGTTTTGTCTCATCCAAAGAGACACAAGAGGGCACATGTCATCATTCTAGACCCCTTATTGATGGAGCATTGACATGTTGATCCAGCTGGAGACCCATGAGACCATTGATTGTGCCCCACAACCACTTGTGAGCACCACAGGATGCTTTGCTTGGAAATCAAGGGGACAACCCTTTGATCATCATTTTGGAGCCCTCCCCTTCGTCATGGCACATTGAGGACTCATCTAGGCCTTCCAACGGCCCTTTGCACCATTATTTTATCATTTCGGCCTCATTAGGAAGGCTTAGTTTACACATCTGAGCTATTTGGTGGGCTTGTCACCAAAGTTATTATTATTTTGCAGTTTGCACATTAAAAACATTTTAGGGCCTTCATTAGGCTAATTAGTCCATTTGAACTTGTGAGAGGCTATTATAAATTGAAAGAGAGCCTCATTTTCTAAATCATCATCATTTGGATTGGGATTTGTCTTGTAAAAAGAATTTGAACCTGCAATTGAGGGATGAAATTGGTAGTTATTGATGCATTTTTATGTTTGGGATTTTTGCTATCTTGTCTTGGAACTTCTATTTGCAAGTTTGATGGATGGATATACTCACATTATCTTCTAAGTGTTATTTGATACTATTTCCTTACATTGTTGCATGTCTAATGTATGGAATATCTTCTCAAAATCTTATATATGCCCTACTTTGATGTGAATTCATGAAAACTTGGCTAGAAATCCGTCAAGGTAGTGCTTCCCTCTACCTTGGTTCCGTCTCCTTAGACATTGTTCTGCACAGACAGAAACAGCGTCCCACCAGCTCCTCAAATCACAATCTGCACAGCTCCCTTAGCCTCGACAACCGAAGAATCTGAGCCCTTCTAGCTCTGCACAATCACAGTGAGAGCTGGATCAGCTCCTCCTGGCTTTAGCGCCAATCCTTCCTGGCTGAGAAAGATGATTGGGCACTGCGTAGGCCTGATCTGCCCCCCCCTTGTCTCTGCGTTGGCCTGGACTGCTGACATAGCTACTACGTGGGCTCCTCCCAGTTACTGCGTCTTCCCTTCCTGGCTCAAAATGCTAACGCAGTCTCTGCGTGAGCCTCTGCGTCACCCTCTTTGCACTGTGTCATTCCTCCTGTTGCCTCTTCAGCTCTGGAACAACGTTGTCTCTTGGGGCAGCTGCTTCTCTGCTGCAAATCCTCAGATTTCTTCTGTTGGTGTCTTCAGTCTGCCTTGACCCGCAATCCCTCTAATACCATGTGAAATTTTTTGAATCTAACACATCAGAAACCCCTACTGCATTTTCTGGTTTACTATCTCCTACTTGTTCTTTGCATTAACAAGTTATTTAAATGCATAAATATCGAAGTAAACACAAATGTAGCCTTAACAAATATACAGATCAACAACTGAAATAAACTAAGACAACACAAGGGACACCGTTATTTTGGGCAATCGTCCCCAGAAAAACCCAATGCGGGAAAACCGGTGCAGCATATAGAGGGTTTTATTATTAAGCAGATTCTGAATACAACTAGGGTTCCAGAAATGGCTCACCCTTCAGAGAATTTCCTCGGCAGAAGAACCTCTCTCCGGAGACAGATATTACGGCAAATTAGCAGCCAGATGAACAACCCCACAGTGACTGACTGTTCCTTGTGCTGGACAGTGAAAGCTACTCCAAGCACTCCTTTGGAACTGCGCCACCCTCTCCCGGCTAATATGCTCTCAGTCTGCCCCACAAAACCTCCTCAGTGCAGCCTCTTTAGCCCAGTGTCAGCCTCTATAGCTTTCTATGTCCTCTACGCTGGACTCCTTAGCCTCTGCGTCATCCCTCCTAGGCTCTGCGTTGCCTCTCTGATATGTATTCTTCAACCTTCTATCAAAATCCCTTGTTGAATTGCCCCTCACTACAACTAATTTCTAACTTGATTTCCTCAACAAACCCAGCCCCAGAAAATCAAATTCTTGATCTCTCTTGGTGTGTCTCCAATTGACCCTCAAGCGTCCTCTTATACTTTTCCTGTTGACGATTCAACGGTCAAAATTAAGTCCCTAATCAATGGCAAAGGTTAGATCTAACTTGATCCTCGTTATTTGGAACTTTCTCACCCATATTATATTAATGCACATTAATATTTTAATTTTCCTAACTTTAGACTTAGGGTCTCATTAAAAATATTAATTATTTTAATCTCTTCATCTAGGTGGAATTTCTCCAAACAATTTATGGGTCTTGGAGATGTCATGTGTCTTAACCTCTCCACCAATTTGCATGGCTAGAGCACATCCGATGCTACCAAAAATCAATAGTAACCAAGTAACATAAACACATGAAAGACGCGGAAATCAAAAACAAACATGAGATCAGGCACAAGACAATTTGATAACGAAGTTCACCCAATGTGGGCTACATCTCTGGGCCCTGCTCAATGTGGGGAGGCCTCTTTCATTAAATGGAAGTAGAAATAAATTACAAGCAATTACAAATTGACACCTTATACCTCCACTTCCAAGGATGGCCTAAAAATGTAGACCTATGTTGAAAAAATGGGCTACACGGTTGGATTCCTGGCAAAAAATTGTGAAAAATGACTATAAAGTTGATCCCTTTCTGACACTGGCACTTCTCAGGGTTCCACTCCTAGAACCTGATGTCAGGGTTTCGCCCTCCTGGATCTGTCGGTCAGATCTCCACTCTTCGCTCTCTCCCTCCCCCCCGCCCCATTGGGCAATTTGTGAGGGTTTATGTAGTGTTCGGGCGGCGGAACTTCCAACAAAGGCCTAACAACCTGTTGGTTGGCAGCATTAAAATAGAAATTGTGGTCGGGAGGTCCCGAGTTGCAAACCACGGAACCCCCGTTATGGTGTAACTGTTGTTATTATTGGCGAATGGTTACATTGTTTATGGGGACATCTGTTTTGGCGAGGGGGGCGGGTTCAAACCCCGCCGATCTCGCACCATTGGCATGTGGCCATTGTATAGTGGTCGGGTGGGGTCCGGGTCACCCACAGCCCCGATCTGTTATATTTTGTATTATATATATATAACATATGTTTGTTGAGTGGTGGGGTTTTTTAACTAATTGTTATATATATATAATATAATATATATATATATATAACAAATTAGTTAAAAAACCCATAGGCCAAATTTGGGGTCACCGACCAAATTAAAAAGACGACAAATTTGCTCGTTCCAGCCACCGGAATCCGTTCGTCAATAAGTGCCAAATTGTTGCCTCGTTAGTGGCTGCCACTGGGCCAAGTTTGACCAAAACTTTGACAGACCATAACTTTCACATACGAACTCGGATTGCAGTGTCGTTCGTGCCGTTGGAAAGCTTGCAATGAGATCTTCAATTTGACCCTGGTTCTACTTCAATCCTGTGACTTTGAGTTTTGAGCGTTTCCAAAGCCACTTCTATATTCTAAGCGTTTTTGGAACCACCTGGATCATCTGCCGTCGAAAATACTTATTTTTGAGGAATTTTCGAATTTCTCATTACACCCATTTTTTATTAGTTCAAAGATAATTATTTTGAGCTAATTTCCTCAAGAAAATGACTTTGACTCAACCACCAAGGCCCAAGGGTCCAATTTTTCTTGAAATTTCCAATATTCCCTTGGTGGGGGGCCTCCATAAATTAATTTCTTGAAAACTCACGAATTTTTCCATTTGGAAAATTTAATTTCTCTAACATTTTAATTTTTTTACTCTAATTAATTAATTTTTTGGCTTAGGATTAATTTTATTTTTGCCAAGAAAATTAATTAACTGACACTTGAGGGGATTTATTATATTTTCCACCCTCAAATATTTTAGCCATGGTATCTAAGTATGAGGGACTATGCACTAAAATATTTTTTACATAAGATTTTACAAATTAAACCCTCAAAGGGGGAATACTCGTTCGTTATAGGCCCTCAAATAACTTACCCAATTCTGCGACACAATATGATATAGCAGACTAACTGACTTGTAATAAAATAATTTAGCCAATTAGCTTAAATTATTCCCAAATCACTTTTACAATAAGCTTGACTAAAACACTAGGACTCACCTAAGACTTTGACGGCAAATTCCACGCTAACTTTGGGGTGAGGCTGGAGGGAAAAACTCTGTCACTTATCCATTTTTAGAAACACAGATAAATTAGTGAGACGAAAAACCTCCTAGAATGAAATTCGTCGCCAAAATAATAGGCTTACCTAGGTTGTTACATACATAGACGGTCTTACTAACATCATTTACATTACAAATTTTGCATAATAGGTTTATAATGACTCAAAAAGTTGATGGCTAATGATCTTGATCCTTCAAAAAATATGGTACAATTGCTTCCTTGGAACTTTGACAAAATGTGTGCAACAGGTCCAATATTTGGGTTACATCATTGACGAACAAGGCATGCATGTGGATCCGACTAAGATCCAAGTCATTCGATATTGGCCAGCCCCGACCACTCTAAAAGAGCTTCATAGCTTTTTGGGCCTTGCCAATTTTTATCAAAGATTCATGTTGGGGTTCTCTCATATCACTTGGTCATTGAGTCAAGTTACCAAAGGCGGAGCAAAAGCAAAGTTTTATAGTCTGAGTCCCACCAGAAGGCGTTCGTTGAGCTGAAGCAACGCCTTTTCTCTGCAACAGTACTCACATTAGCAAACTTGCAACAACCATTTGAAATTGTGACAGAGGTCTCAGACTATGCTATTGGTGTCATTCTCACCCAACAAGAGCATCTAATGCCCTATTATAGAGAGACATGTTTCAACACAATTCAAAAATACCCCACCTACAATAAAGAAATGTATTCCATCGTGTAGGCTTGTCGGCAATGGAAACATTACATTATGGGGAAGGAGACGGCCATCCACACAAATCACTGACCCCTCCAATTTATACAGACACAAGGGAAGTTGCAGAACGATCGCCATCAGAAGTGGTCCACATATCTGCAACAATTCCATTTGAACATTAAATACAAGAAGGGCATCACCAATCACATTGCAAACTACCTCAATCAACCCCTGATTGCAGCACTAACCATTCTTCTCAACTCTTATGGACACGAGACCTCTAGATGGCCACAACTATATCAAAATGATTCAAAGTTCGCCACCACATACCAGATGCTAGTGGATGGCAAGCAAGTTTCAGACTTCCACCTCCAAGACGCATTATTATGCTACCTAGGCCACCTTTGTGTTCCTTCAAGAGAGCGTGCCAAGCTGATTTGGGAGGCGCACTATAGTCAGGTCGCATGACACTTTAGCGTGGAGAAAACTGTGGCAGTACTACAGGAGTATTTTTATTGGCCAAAACTCTGACATGATGTTGGAAAATATATCAGATCCTACACTACATGTACCATCGTCAAGCCAACCATCAAGAAGCAAAGTCTGTACACTCATTTGCTACTCCCAGCCAACCCTGGGAATCCATTTCCATGGACTATCTATCTGGCCTCTCTTCTACCAAGCATGTTAATGACTGTGTATTTGTGGTCGTGAACAGATTTTCTAAGATGGTTGTATTGGCGGTTTGCAAGAAGAGTACCATAGCAGAGGACATTGCCAAACTCTTCTTTGAATGAGTATCGGTACATTTTGGGATCCCACAAACCATTAATGTCAGATAGGGATAGCAGGTTCCTAAGCACATTTTGGTCAAGCCTGTGGACATTATTAGACACCAAACTCACCAAGTCGATTACATTCCATCCCCAAACTAAAGGTCAAACCGAGGTCGTCAACAAGATGATCATGCATATACTACGAATGTAAAACTCCAAGCAACCACGAATATAGGATGAGAGTCTTCCTTATGTGTAGCACAACTATCATAGATCTCTCCATAGCTCAACAGGCCGCAACCCCTTTCAAGTAGGCCTGGGATTTCAACCATTGTGTCTGATTGATATTGCCATGCCTCATACGACTACACAGGTAGAATCCGCACATGTACAATATGAGGTTGATAAAGCAACCAAGTTTATTGAAGGCATCCAGCACATCCACCAATAGGTTCACGACATCTTGGATAAATCCAATGCCAAGTACAAACAAAGGCATAATCAGCATCGGGTGCCACATAAGTTTCAGGTGGGCGACAAAGTTTGGTTGCATTTGCAGAAAGAACGCCTTATCAGAGTCCATTGGAAGCTCTGACCACTCCGATATGGGGCTTACACCATCACCAAGGCTATGGGAGACAACGCTTTCGAGCTAAGCATTCCCCCATTCCTTGGCCTGCACACAGTATTCAATGTGGATGGCCTTTGGCCATACTTTCCACAATTATTGGACACATCAAACATTGTTGAACAACTAACACCAACAGAGCTCAACCCAAACTGTGTGGAACAGGCCACAACTGATCGGATCATGGACACACAGATCAAGAACACTCGCCAATAAAGGATCCAACTATATCGAGTTTTCAAATCTGGCCAACTCTTGCACCAAGGCAAGTGGCTCACCAAGGACCAAGCTCAACAAAAGTTTCTCCATCTCATGGAGGCACTCAATGCAATGGGGACCATTGCTTTCTAAGGAGGGAGGACTGATCTAGGTGGATAGTGATGGCCACCCACTTATTCCACCTATACCCCCAACAATGTTTCTTTCAGTTTCCTTAATTGTAGCACAGTCTACTATTTTTGGTAGTTTTTCGTGTCCTAAAATTTAGGGCCATTTTGAGGCCCTAAACGACATTCTTTTGGAAAATGAGCAAACCCATAGCTTGTTGCAAGGGTCTACAGTCGAAAGTTGTTGTCCTCAAATAGATCTTTCTAAAGAGGTATTGTACGCGTCAAACGAAGATCGTATGCCAAAGTTACAACCCCAAGAAGTTGATGTACCAACTAACCCCAACGAGGCCCACAAACTTTTGGCGCTTCATCTCCTAAGGTTAGGTTTTTAGATGTTTAAAGTTTTCCATTGCTTCTCAATAATTTAAAGGCCTTCGAGCCTCATTGTAACACAAGTCAAAAGGCATATAGCCATCACATCCTCTTCTCATAGATAGGCTACCATTGTCCGAGCTAGTTTATTTCCATTCTACATGTAAACAGTTTTCAATGTTTTGTTATTACTGAATTGAAGTTCAGTTTTCGCTGTATCTCTGTGTTTTTGGTTTAAATCTGTATTTTATTTTGTTCCTGCATAAATCTGGACCACCAAAAAATTATGTATGGTATGCTCAAAAATTAAAATTCGACCCTCTACCTCAGAGAATAAGGTCTTTTTTCTCAGGCATTCAGCCTTCTGCCTCAAAGAATCAATCTGCCCATAAATTCGGTCTATTGCCTTTAGAAAAATCTCCCACGTGTACAGAAGATAAGACGAGCTTTGAATTAGCTGCCCAGAATTCATTTTACTGTGGATGAACAAAAGAATAAGTGGTCTGAAATTGCTTGCCAGTTGATGAGGTCAACTTGGAATATATATAGTGATTGGATGAACCCAAGTGGTGTGTCTATATGGACAGACCAACCTGTACTTTGGGAGGGCCAACTTTACATTTTGGAAGCAAAAATAATTTAAATTTCAAAATTCATTTTCCCTCTCTTTTGAAGCCAACATGAAGAACATGGCTTACATATTATTGAAAAGCTAAAACATTAATTATGAAGACCAACCATAGCTACAAATCCAACAGTGGACTCTTTCTCACTTCATTAGAGGCATTGTATATAGGCTTGAGAGTTACAAGGAGCATGAGATGCAAAATTCCATATAGTGAAAATCAAAAAGAGAAGATTGCTTTAAGAGATGACAAGTTACAAGGTGTCAAATGTCAAAGAATAATGGCAATGAAGACGCCATATGGAGGTGTCAAAAGATGTGCAAGACTGTTATATATGCACCAAACCTAATGAAAAGCTTACTGCCAGTCAATCAAATTGCAGAGGACCATTTCAAGATTGAATCTGATGAAAACACATGCCTCATAAAGGACAACAGGAAGCAAGATTAGTTGTAAGCTTAGTTGTAGAAAGTATTGAAGAAGGTGGTCCCGACTCCCAACAGATTCGCTCCTTGCACTTTTAAAAAAGATATTGTCCATACTTCACAGTTTGCCTCCGATTCAACAGAAGATAGTTGTATTTTGAAGCTTGCATTTTCAGCAAGTAACATAGAGATAAAATTGCCAGAGAAGATGCATTGCAATCAACCATGCAATAGAAATTAGTGCACAGTGACCTTTGTGGTCCCATGAGAACTTCACAAATAGCAAGTTGAAAGTATTTCAAAATATATTGATGACTTTTCAAGAAAAAACCGGGTCTGCTTTCTCAAGTACAAGTTAATTACTATTGAAATAATCAAGGAATTCAAGTCTATGACTGGAAGGCAAAGTAGAAAGAAGAGTAAGGCTTTCAAGATAGAGAATAGGGAAAAATACAAATCTAATAATTTTTACAAGTATTATAGAACTCATGATATTGATAGACAGCTTACTTCCCCATATGCTCCACAATGAAACAATGTTGTAGGGAGGAAAAATAGGACCATTGTGGAGATGACCAAGAGCATGGGCTAAGATTTCTCAGACAACTAGGTTGAAGCAATCCATAGTACAAAAAACCGTGTACTTCTTGAACAAAAGCCACGTTAAGGACAGCATAAACAACACACCTAAAAGGCAATGGAGTGGTAGTAAGCCACATATAAATCATCTCAGGATCTTTGGCTGTGATGTGCATGCACCTATGCCAAATGCTTAAGCTAGAAGACACGTATCATAAATATATTTAATATTTATAGAGTACAATGAAGAGTTCAAGACTAGGCTCTTTGAAATAGAAGAGAAAGACATAATATTCAATAAAGATGAGATCTTTGATGAAGATAACAGACAAAATAATCAGATGAGATTGCCATGCTATAGCTTGTAGAAGACAAGCATGACATTAAAAAGATTTCAGAAGAAAAGAAAGGCAGTATAAGAAATGAAGACAAGACTAGGCCAGCAAAAAGTGATAATTAAAGATAGTGCCAACAAGGCAAATCATAATAAATCATCTCTAAAGTTCAAGAAAACACCAAAGAGTATCTGAAAAAAATGAGGGATTCAAAGATACAGGGGTCCGGGTTATCTCAGACCAACGAAAAGGGCAGAAAGTCAAGAAGCCAAAAACAAACATCTTTAGATCAAACTAATGCTGCTTTGATTTGTGTAATGTACACAAGTATATGAATAATATATTATTAAAATATAAATATAATATATAATTTATATTTAATAGTTTGCGGTGTTGTTCTTTAGGGGTAATTTGGCATGGTTGTTGTGACAATGATCCATGTTCAAACCCTGCCGGGCAAGCCCCCTTCATGTATGAGAAGACTGAATGTGGTCATTATCAATGTTCAAACCGTGGCGGGTAAGCTCCCTTCATGTATGAGAAAACTGAATGTGGTTACTGCTATTGATGTAATCTTGGGAAATTATTGTAAAATATGTCATTATTCACTTAAGTGAGAGAGGAGACGATGGACAGAGTATTTTCATCATCAGAGGCATTCTAGTGTACGTATGCAATACAGAGCGATTACCGGAAATGCCGGAGGAAAGTAACAGAAACAGATTAAGCCGATATTTTAATTTCAGTTATTGCAACATAAATAGTATTTTCTGAGGAGATCCCAAAAGAAACAGTAACTGTCAATGAGGTTTGACAGGTAATTGGGAGCGGGTTCCTTTTATTGCACCCACCGATAAATCAGGAAGTCATCACTTAGAAAATATAGAGTAGGGGAGGCGGGCAGGAAAGGATTCAGAACCGATGAAGAATTTAGAGCAGATTGTTTTACCCTCCAATTCACCGTATTCAGTGAGAGGCCGGCAGGAAAGGATTCAGAATTGATGCAAAAAATTTAGAGCCAATTATTTTACCCTCCATCTCAACAAATTCGGAGAGAGGCTGAGAGGAAAGGATTCAAAACCTATGCAGAAAATTTAGAGCCAATTGTTTTACCTCAACGTATACAGAGGTTTGTAGAAAAACATTTGCAGTAAGCTACAACATACCAGACTACTCCCAGTTGTGTTTCCGCCTCAAGTAGTCGCGCCCGTAAACCTCCATGGAAATTTGGGGAAGTGCTTTTAAATTTGGACGTCCTAAAAGGATCCAATGGAAATAGAAAAGTTTAGAGGGGTTGAGTTTTTAAATTTTTGGTTAGTCGACTTTTGTAATAATTTTTCAAATCTTGTGTTGTAAATCTTGTTCAACTCATTGTGTTTTTTTATGGGCAAAAGTGGTCATAGGTTTTAATGGAACAATAAGTTATGTACAGGTTTAGAAACCAAATTGTAAAGATGGAAGATATGGTCTTTTTATTAAAAAAAAAAAATCAATACTATAGACCTTATAATGTGAAATTGATATCAAATGAAACTAGTGGATTCATAACATCAAATATCGAGGAAATTGAGGATGTAGCTTGAATTTTCTTAGGAATGATGTTTAAGTTGTGCAAAACCATTTACTCCAAACATACATAACATAATTTACTTTAATGTGTTGGAATTTATATGAAGCCCCTCTTTTCCAAGCATCTACAAATGATATTGTAATGTTAGGGATATGTGGATTATATTCTAATAGTGTATCCAACTATCCTGGTTAGGGTGTGCAGTAATCAATGCATGTTTTCTGTATTTAGGCTTATGTGATCCATAATGAATTAAGCAAAGTCTTTCGGTAGAAATCACATAAGATAAATTTTTGGCCAAAACATTCTCTTATGTGATTTCTACCGAAAGACTTTGCTTAAATCAGTGCATGTATTAGAGTAGTTTAGGTCATTATGGACATGACTAAGTTTATTTTTGGGGAAAATTATCAATCCAATAATGAAAATAAATCACATGGATCCACAAGAAGGCATTCTAGAGTACCTTGCTTTGTTATAGTCAATTTTGAAAGGGTCGGGCTTTTAGGTATGCAGTTTCTCATCTAGTTAGATTTTGATTGAATATAGTCATGTAACAATCTATAAGCTAATATTTTGGTAATATATTGTTGGTTGAAATGATAATAGCCTCATTTTGTAGTTGTTACAATGTTTATTTGAATACTGTGGTGATTTGGCATGCTTTTTTAACATTGTAATGGTTATATGTGTGTGTGTGTATTACTATGTTATGCATTGAATACTTTACATGTTACGGCTTCTTTGTTTGAACAAGTTGTTGTTATGAGTTGTCTCCATTCACCATGCTTGCATTGATTGGTTATTGTGTAGACCATGATCACAAACTCTTAGTGTGAGTTCATGCCCAATGGAGGCCTACAAAAGCACCTTTACTATGATGGTGAGAAGCCACATTTCCCAACTATTTATTTTATGTTAAACTCCATGAAAAGTTTTTTTGTCTTTTGAACTGGTGAAGTTCAGACAAAAAAACTTAATTTCATGCTAATTAGCCACCAACATTCTTACCATAAATTTATGACGTCTATGGTGAAGATAGGGCTTAAGAAGCATAAGTTATCACTCCTTAGCACTGAATAGTTGCCAAGTAATAGATGACTTTAACTTCTTATCATTTCCCCATTTAGATTGGAAATTAGGAGAGGCCCATCTAGATTTGATAGGCACCTCAGGTCCACAAAGTTGGAGGTTGTGTGAAATCGAGATATGCATCCTTCAACCTCACAACTTGGAGGTGCACATCATGGCATTCATATTGGACCCAGGTTCATATGGGTTTGCGTTAACATTCATATTGAATGCATCCAGTGTGAGCTTACACACAAATGGAACAAAATCACACACATAATTTGATGGGAAACCCATGCCCTCACCTGGGTTGCGGGATGTGATTTTAAATAATTGTTAATTGTAGTAAGAATATGGATTGTGAATTGCTTATCTGTTGTTTAAAGGGATTTAATATTTCTCATATAATTGGTCCATTTGCCTCTATAGATAAATTAGGGGTAGGTTGGGGCTTTGTTATGGTCGTCCTCAGGTTTTGATTCCTTAAAAAATTGGTTGTTGCGCCTATGCAAGGTGGGCCATCATCAATAGTTGAGTCGTCATGACTGTTAAGTTAGGTTGGGTGGTCACATGCTCCACAATGTAAACAACATCACACCTCTTGTTAGGTTGATTTGAAATGGAGCAGATTAGTAATGGTGTGCTAATTCCCAATTCAGAATAAAATCCAAGATGCTTATCATTTGCTTATCAAGTGCTTAAGGATTCACCATTTTTTCTTAATTAACTGATTCTCATAAGAGTTCCTCTTTTTTCCTCTTGGAAAAATCATTATTTTCATTAATAAAGGAAAATTACATGTTGTAGATGTGATACACATATGCAGTATGTGAGGCTGAGAGCCTATCAAGTAAGAAAATAGAAAAAAATAACATAGTGCACTCCACGCAGGGAGGCACTACCTTCATTAATGTTCTTGATAAAGTGAAACAAAATTCTCTACGCAAAGAATATGTATGTATGTCATATTATATACATCAACTAATTTATTATGAAAAACTATTAACATATGCAAAAAAATAGGCTCCTGTTGAGCTAGTTAAATTGTAAAATCCATGAATGGACGATGGTAATACAGATAGTGTGCACCGTCCCTCTGCTCCTGGATCAACCATGTGCCACGAGGCCAGAGCACTGCTTCCTTGGATAATAGGTTGGCAGATGAGTTGCGTTCCAATTTTTGAGTCCCCGAAAATTTGTAGATTCCTACATTTTTTTTCCAAAGCAAATTGTATGAGATATTTAACAGTAATCAGTTCTACAAAATTGTTTGTGCCCCTGCCCAAGCCCATTTGGATTTGGAAGTGATGGGATTCTGAAAGATATAGAATGGCACTGCCCCCACACTCAACTTCATATGTTGAACCATCAAAATATGCCCAGGGACGAAAGTGATTGATGTCTTTAGGGACAATGTGCCTGGGGGGAGGGTTGTCATCGTCTTCAGGAATGGTTTGGTAGTCTACCAGAAAGTGGTCAGTGATAGAGGGCCAATGAGGAATGGTGTCCTGAAAAATGCATCAATTACGAGAAATCCAGATTGCCCAGCAAATGAGGAAAGGAAGGTTTCTAACCTTGGTCGGGGTTATGGAGATCCACCATGTGGTCCAAGCTTCCATAACTATCAAGCCTTTCCATGTGCACTAGGTGGGGATGGTCGAGAGAACAGAGTTCCAGAGCTCCTTTATGACTAGGTAGGTGAGGAAGAGATGGTTTGTATATTCGGAAATATTCTTACATAAGCAGCACCAAAAAGGTCCACGCTGAGCTCTTTTGATAAGATTGTCACCTATGGGAGCCTTTTTTTTTATAATTGACCACATGAATAGTATAGTTCTGGGAGGCACTTTTAATTTCCACATGTTTCTCCACCAATTTTCAATAGCCTGTGGTCTATGAACATTTGCTAAATATAGATATCCCTCCTTATGGGAGTAAATCCCATTTTTAGCATGCGCCCAGATAATCTCATCCTCCCCTTCTACAATTCTGATGTGTGATTCTATTAATGCTGATATATAGTTGGCCCAATATTGATGCTAGCGTTGTGGGATGTGCGATTGTGAGAAGTTTTCCAAGCCTGATAAAATATGGTGGAACATTCCATGTCTGCAATGTGGTTGATATGTGTGATACCCGAGTTGGCAAGATGGATCTTGAGCTCTTCAGACAGCTTGTGGGGGTTACCACACCCGATCCAAGGGTCTAAACCGATGTGCACTAATGTGCCCACTTGGATTCTCCAAGTGAGTCCTCCTCTAATGATAGACATCGAATTTAACATAGCTTTTTAGATTACATAAATCCTTTTTTTGTTCCAGTTTGGTTTTCTGAGCCAGTCCATCAGGTTTAGGGGGGCTATGTATTTAGAAAAAGCCACCTTAGTCTAGAGGTTGTTTGATGTGATCAATTGCCAGCCCAGCTTGGCTACCAATGCAGAGGAGAAGTCTTCTAGCTTTTTAATACCCCAACCTCCCCAATTCTTTGGGAGAGTAAGCGACTCCCAATTGGTCCACGTAAATATTCTCCCTAGCTATTTTCCTTTCCAGAGGAACCTACAACAGAGGTTTTGTATTCTGGAGAGGATTTCTCTAGGTATCCATGCCAGTGACATCCAATGTACAGGGGTGGCTTCAAGAATAGCTTTGATGAGTACAAGTCTTCCTGCTCTAGTGAGGTACTTTGATACCAGATGTTAAGCCTTCTTTCCATCTTAGAGATTAACCATGTCCAGTCTTCTATCTTGAAGCCATGGGGCTTCAGCCTGTACCCCAGGTATCTAAGGCCATCCTCCATCTACAGAAGGGTGAAAGGGAATCTGTGGAGTGCATATTGAGTCTCATGAGGGGAGCATCTAGTGGCTGTAATGTTGGATTTAGTATTACTGATGGCATACCTGTAACAGTTTGAAATAGGGTGATGGTGTTCTGTAAGATAGTCAGGTCCCCAATACCACGATTGAGGAAGATCAACACATCATCCATGAAGAGTAAGTGAGTCATAATGCATCTGTTAGTGATCCTGATTCCCTTAAGTCGTCCCCTGCTATGCTCTTCTTTAATAAGTCTGCTAAGCCCCTCCATGATAAGTAAAAATAATAATGGGGATAGAGGACAACCCTGCCTGAGACCTCTTTCAGAGTGTAAGAAAGGCGAAGCCACTCCATTGACAAGGACACTAAAAGTTATATTTGTTACACAACACATGATCCATTTTATAAACTCATAAGGGAATCCTAGATGAGTTAGAAGCATTTTGAGGTATAACCAACTTACTTGATCAAAGGCTTTTGAGATATCTACCTTTAAGATCATAGCTTTCATCTTCTTTGTCTGAATAGAGTGCATCACTTCTTGTGCAGTGCCAACTACTTCATGTATCTGTCTATCTTGGAGAAAGGCAAGTTGTGCAGAAGATATGTGAGTGGATAGGATGGGTCGAAGGCGATTGGAAATGACTTTGAAGATGATTTTGTAGATACAGTTGCACAGGGAGATAGAGCGGAAGTCATCAAAGGAGGCGGGGATGTCTGATTTGGGGATGAGGGTGATGAATGTGGAATTGAAGGCCTCATACATTCTTCCAAAGATCTGACAATCTTCAATGACCTTAAGCAGACCTTCTCCAAGGATGTCGAAAAAAGTTGTGTAGAACTCCACCGACCAACCATATGGTCTTGGGCTCTTGTCACGGTTGAACCATTTCAAGGTAGCCTAAAGTTCCCCCATTGTGACCTCCTTGTTCAGCTCCATGACAGTCTCCTGATCCAAAAACCGAGGAAATAATTGTGCCACTCGAATGACTGTTGTTAGAGTTACATTGGGAGGTGCCTTGTAGATTTTCTTGAAGTGGGATGTGGCCAAGGAAGCTAATTGCTGGAAGGTATTCATAGTATTCCCCAGCTCATTTTTCAGTTTCCAAATGGATTTGATAGCTTTTTGACCATTTGCATGTTTCTGAAAAAAAAAAAAATTGTATTGTCATCTCCTTCTAGCAACCATATTGCTCTGCTTCTCAGCCTCCATATTTCTTCTCAGTATTTTAGAATTTTACCCCTCTTAGATATTAAGGTAGTGAGCTTTTCCTTCTGTTCATTTGAGGTGAAGACCCCCCCTTGTTCATTTTCCAAGGCAACAAACTTTGTTTCAATGTCCCTTAGGGTTTGATCATCCTATTCTCTCTTGTTGTGAGCCCAAATTTTAGATAGCCCCTTCAACTCTTAAAGGTTATGTGCAAAACCTTCAGCTATATTTCCACCACCAAAAGGAGGGTGGGTCTTCGAGAATTCAGTTACCAATCAAGTATAGGTTGCATCCTTCAACCAAGTGGAATTGAATTTGAAAGGGGTTTTTGGTTTGTTCAGTCCTCCTCTTATTTCAAGGTATATCGGTAAATGGTCTGATATACCTCCTGACTCGACCCACTGTCTATAGTTATAGCCCATACCCAGCAATCGCTCCTTGATGAGAAAGCGATCAAGTCTTCTAGCGAGGTTGTCCTCTCCAATCCCTCTATTCCTCCAAGTAGATTGTATTTTTGCAGATGGGATATCAATAAGACTGTAATTCTCCAGGATATTCTTGTTGAAATATGGCAACAAGAATATTCCAATTTAATTTGTCCTTGAATTAAATTGTGAATTAAAATCGAATTTAGTCTTAACAGCTACTTGGAAATAATTAATTAATTTATTTT
>APFE031559192.1:31373-47607 GCA_000404065.3 Pinus taeda
ATTAATTAGTTGGATAAATTCAAGTTAGAAGTCTTTCTGAAGTCATGCAAGAGTTATCCCTTAAATTAAGGAGATAAGATTGAGTTATATTTGAGTTGTAATTAGTTAACTCAGTTTACTCAGTTAAGTCCAGTTAAATTAGTTCCAAACTATTTGAGGAAACAATAGTGAGTTAACAATGAGTTGATGCATTAATGCACTTAACTAGTGCTACTCTAGTTAACTGAAGATTCCCCCATCGATAACTCATGCATGTCTATTCTGAGAAAGACCCAGTTGAGATTAAAGTTCAAGGATAGTTTACTATCAGTTGCATGTGTTTTCTCATGGAGAAAACTCATGCATGCAGTCAAGGATTCATCCTTGAGGATTGCGTAGTTTTGGAGGAAGAGTTTTCCACTTGGTAAAAGGAAAATCATCCAGAAGGAAAAACGCAAGGAAATAGGAGCTTGGAGGGCAGAGAGGAAGGCTGGAGAGAAGACAAGATTGCCTATGAGCATTTGTGAGGACTGTACTGAGATTTGGCTAACTGTGAGAGCTAAGGCTTTGTATAATTCCTATGTATTTCCACCATGTATGATAATACAATAGTGTGGGGTTTTTAGCTGAGGCTTTCCCCAAAATATTTTCATGTGTATTGTGCCATTGATTCTTCTTCTTCTGGTTATATTGTTTAGCTCGATATTTAAGCTTCCACAAATTGATAATAGAAGTAGGTTATAGTATTATGGTTTGATTTATATTGCATTATCGGGTTAACCTACATCAGATTTTCTACAATTCTCAAAGTAAGCAGATAGGGGGTCAATCTGGGCATGATGTCCCCATGATTCTGAGAAGCTAATAGAGAAGTTTAGGTCCCCTCCAAGGATAATGTTGTCCTTTTGCAGAATATTGGAGTTCAATAATTGTTCCTAGAATTCTCCACGATGTTGACATGGCCCGTATACATTGATAAGTTTGATGTCGGTGCCCAGTTCAGATGAGAAAATGTCAGCCCCGATGTGTCCAATGCCTCCCCATATGTTACAAATTCTGATAGTTTGAGAGTTGAAACCCATAGCAGTGCCTCTCGAGCGGCCATTGACATTGAGGGCTTGAAAAGACCAACCAGGAAGCATGGATTCTAGCAGGTGAGAGATAACTTCAGCTAGACCCAGGGTTTCTTGTAGGAATATGACATCTACAAGTTCAATCCTAATAAGTCTACGAAGAGCTAGTTTTTGCTCAAGGCTAGCTAACCCTCGACGGTTAAAAGATAGCAGCTTCATAAGGGAGATGTACCCAGGGTGTTATGTGCTCTAAGAACCCGGTCAATAGCAAGTTGTCACCCCGAGGCATTCTCCTCCCCTGCCTACATCTTAGCTTTGGAAAGGAAGGAAGGTCTACCTCTTGGTGGCTTCGGGGGGGTGTGGGGAGATACCAAACCGATGCCTATGGAGTCAGGAGGCAGTGATCAGGATAGGGATCATAGTGGGTATATGTGGGATAGAGAACCTTGATGAGAATCAGAGGATTTAGATGGGGTCGTCTCCGGGAAATATGGGGGGGTGCAAGAGAAAATGGGAGGAGGGGGGTGCAGAGAGCATGCCAATGTAATGGGGGGGGCAGGGGTATGAAATAAGAGACCTGATGATTCACCGAAACTAAAGCTATGCTATCAGATGAAATAGAGAGATGAACAGAGAAGGGGTTAGAAGTGGACATACCCAAAGATAGCACATCCTCCGCAGTCGCCCTTGCCCTGGTCAGAGGAGGAGAGGGAGGCCGATATGGTGCTTTGCCACGCTTCTTCGGAGGTTCCTTAGCTAGTGTTTCCACTGCTGCTTCAGGGGTGGAGTGTTCCATTGCTGCTCCGGAAGCGATGTGGTTCGCAGCTGCCTGAGTATCCTTTGTAGTGATTGTCTTTCCCTTTTCCATTGCTCTTGCTTTTCCATTCAGGGGGCAGTCCCTGAATAAGTGACCCACCTTATGGCATCTCCTACACCTAAAATGGACCCCCTCATAATCAAGGATCTGCGTCCAAGAGAAATTTCTCCATTGCAATGTGATGTGTTCCTGCAACCCTTCATTGGTATCTAGATGGACCAAAATCCTCGCATATGCAATGATGCCTGTAGAGAGGTATGATTTATCATACTCCAGATAGGTACCTAGAGAGTTCTTGATGCGCTTGAAGATGTCCTCAGACCAAAAATGTAGTGGCAGACCTGGAAGATGGATCCATAGTGGCCCAACACCTAATTTCTCCCTCTTAGGGTCAAAAAGAGGGTTCCATTGCCTAAGAAGCACAGGGGTTTGTTCAATGTGCTAGAAAGATGACAAGACCTAATTTTTATGCTTAGTTATGACGAATTGCAAGGCAAACCATCTACGAACAAATGTTTGTACAAGGGGTAGCTCAGCCAAATGTTGCCCCCACACTTTTGTTGTCCATTTCTTTAACTGTGCGGCATTGTAGCTCCTCCCCCGAACCCTACCAACCAAGACTCAATCAGCAGTATCCATGGTTTCACCCCACTATATATCTTCTCCTTGTTTGATAATTACGTCTTGTGCCCTAGATTTTACACACTTCTACCTTTTGCCCAGCCTGTGGCCCGTGTCAGTGGCTTCCTCCTGTGATCCGCTGAGATGAGGGATTGGTTGAGGGTTTGAAGGGTTTAGACTAAGCGCATAGTGGAAAGCATCCGAGAGAGGAGGCATGTCTATAAAACTGTCGGAGAGGGGAGATGATAACGGTGCCGAGAGAGGGGTACCCTGAGCAAAGCCCGAGGGTTCACCAAGGGGAGAAGATGAAGGGAAATGGGATCCGAAGGATGGAGGAAATGGTGGGTAGCCTAAGGAGCAAGTGGCGAGGTCTAGGCCTATGCAATGGACCACAACTTGTAGGGAGGATGGTGATAGGGGATGGGTAGCAAAGACCGGCTAGGAGGGAGGGACCACAGGTAGGGTTACAACCAAACATGAGGGCCCCGAGATCAAGGGTAAGGGAGCAATAACCTCCGAAAATTCACTACTGAAGGGGAGTAGTCCTTCCGTGTTCGAGTGGGGGGATGTCCAGATGGAGACATCCTCAAGAGATTCTTGAAAAAAATCAACTAAGTCCAAATCCATAACCGATATGGGTGTTACGCACTAACTACTGCCGCAAGTGTAAAAATCATCATTGTAGGAGTGACCAACTATAGAAAGGGGAAAACGGTGAAGGACATGACGGAGTCACAGGGAAAAGCTCAAAGCCGTGAACAGGAAATGGGATATGCGAAGAACACTATCAAGGAGGTACAACAATAGGGAGGTGTCGAAGCTGGTCGAAAGCGAGAGGGAAGGTGCAACAAAAAGTTATTGTAGTCAAACCCTAGCCTGTGTCAAGCACTATTTGCGGAGGGTTTCAGAGCTCCATATTTCTCCGAAGGGTTTTCCATTCATTATTCTGAGAGTTTCTTATGTAAATGCTATAAACAATTTAACATAAAACATATGTTGAACAACAACAAATAACATCAAAATACAACACACAACACAAAGATTTGATGAGAAGTTCACCCCTCCTAGGTTACGTCTCCTTGGTCCAGATTCCAATGCTTGGGCCTCTCTAATATTCTCAAAATTACAACAAAATTATGTTTACAATGCTCAAATGCCTCTGAAACCTATCTCAATGAGTTCAGAATAGCCAAAACTACTAAAATTGACTCTTTTTCACCTCATTTGGTTAAGAACTAAAGAAGTTATGACCTCTCCCAGTTCTCCCACAATTTGCTCAACAAATTCCCCTTTTCCAACCACTAAACATCAAATTATGCCTGAAATCCGCTAACTACGTGAAAATTTCATGGTACGGCAGGCTATAACATGTCGGTCATATCGCAAATTGCAATTGATGAAGTTTAGCAGGCTGAAGGTCTTGTTAACATGGTGGGGATGTTGTGATTGCGATATTGATGGACCCGACGGTATATTAAATTGCGGCTCATAACATCTTGCATCTGAGAACTATGTTTACTTGTGATTGCAATCCACAATCCATCGCGTCGCAACCTGGTACCTACCGGGGCCAATTCTGACCAGTTTGCGATATGCGATATGTGATCGCATCACAACCCCGAACCTGTCGAGGGCTGATTTGTAACACCTTTTCTGCCTACAAGTTGGGATTTGTGAAATGTGGGGTCCAATGGTGGACTACCACTTGGTGCCTCCTCATTCGCTGAAGGGCTTTGCCATGTCATCCAATCCTGCCATGTAGACAAGTCAATATTGAACTTTGACTTGCTCTAACTTCTGCATATGAGCTTGGATTTGAGTGTTGTTCACACCGTTGGATTCAAAATGACAAGCTCTTTGATTTGAAGCTAAGTTTAACAAGATTTTGGCATTTTTATTTTTGAGCACCTGATCACTCCTCCCCACTAGAAGTATTTTGGACCCCAAAAAATTATATTCAATCCATTTGGACTTTGATGGATTTGTACCTTTGAGACCCACTCGAAGATAATCAACATTTCCCCTCTTTGATGACCTCGTTCTTCTATTAAGTATGGTCTCTTGTTGAAGCTCATCAACAAATTATGGAGAAAAATATTCAATTGATGGAATCTGTACACTTTATCCTTGATCTTCAATCAAAGGAGGCTCATACAATCTCAAATTTTAAACATTAACAACGAAATAAATTTGCATATATGAAGGAAAATCAAGCTTGAAAGAATTATTATCAATCTTTTCCAAAATTTTAAATGGACCATAACTGATTGGTTTCAGTTTTTTACATTCATCTTGAAGCCTTTCCTTGCTAATTTAAAGCCAAAATTCATCACCTACTTGAAATTGATGATCCAGATGATGCTTATCATTCCTTGCCTTATACTTGCCTTGACTCTTTTCTAGTTGTTCTTGAACTATTTGGTGAATCAACTGAATTTTTTCAATGAATTTCTTTGCTCTGTCTATGTCACCATGTCCATCTACAACTACATCTTTCTCAAAGATGAAATCCAAAGGAAATTTAGGCAAATAACCAAGACATGCCTCAAAAGATGAATTTATAGTAGAAGAGTATTTTGCTCGGTTGTAAGCATGCTTAATATAATGCAACTGTTCATCCCACAACTTAGGATGTTCGCTGCAATATCCTCTTAGAAAATGAATAACTGTCCTGTTAACCACTTTAGTTTGACCATCTTTTTGCAGATGGAAGGTTGTACTTTTCTTCAACTTGGTGTCCATCAAGTTCCATAAATTTGATCAAAAATTCCCAACAAATCGGGAATCAAGGTCACTTACAATAGAAGTAGGTAATCCAAAATGAACCCATACATTTTGAAGGAAAAGTTGAGTTGTTTGTTTAGCTATAAAAGAATTTTTACAAGGCAATAATATGCACATCTTGCTGAACGTATCCACAACTACATACAAATAATCATGACCTTTTCTTGATAAAGGAAGACCTCCGACAAAATCCATAGAAACACTCTCCCATGGACGTGAAGGTATTGGAAGTGGTGTGTACAATCCTAGTTTCCTATTACTAGGCTTACTAACTACACACAATGAACAACCTCTGATAAAACGTGACACACTTTCGAGCATACAAGGCTAGTAAAAGTACCTCTAAATATTTGCCATTGTTTTACTTACACCGAGATGTCCAATAATAAGAGAAGCGTGTACTTCCCTTGTGACATTTACTCTCTCTCTCCCTGTGGAACACAAAGTTTTCCCAAATGATACAACAGATTATCATGTACATGGTATTCTAATTCCTCAACTTGGTGGCCTTGACTCACGTTTGAATATACCTCTTGAAAGTCAGTATCATGTGCATATTTTTCAACATAACTTTTAGGCAAAACAAAATGATTCTTGAGTAAAATGGATACATTAATAGCCGGTCTAGAAATCATATCAACGATTTTGTTATAAATACCTTTCTTGTATTTGATTACCAAGTGGAATTGTTGTAAAAATCCCATCCAACGAAAGTGCCTTGATTGCTGCAATTTTGTTTGAGATTGCAGATATTGCAAAGGTTGATGATCGGTGTGATTAATGGTTTCTTTTCCCATTAAGTAATGCTTCCATTTCTTCACACTTTGCACCAATGTGTAAATCTCTTTATCATATGTAGGATAGTTAATAACAACACCATTAGAAATCTCAGAATGAAATGAAATGGGCTTACCATGCTGTAAAAGAACTCCACCCATGGCGTAGTCACTTGCATCTGTTTGTATTTCAAATGGTTGTTTCAAATCCGACAATGCTAAAACTGGGGTTGAACTGATCTTTTGTTTTAAAGCATCAAATGATTTTCTCCGTTTGCCTCCCCACTAGAAGACAACTTTCATGCTGGCAAAGCATGTAGTGGAGCTGCTAAGGAAGAGAAATTGGCAATGAAATTCCTCCAGTATTGTGCTGCTCCGAGAAAAATCCTCACTTCTATGACTGATTTGGGTATTGGCCAATTCACAATGACCGAAACTTTAGAGGGGCCAATCTTTATCTCACCTCCTCCAACTATGTGGCCTAAATACACTAAGGAAGTTTTCCCAAATTCACATTTAGACATCTTCAGAAATAACTGTTCTTTTTTCAAGACATCCAACACTTTCCTCACATGCTTGACATGCTCTTCTCGTGATTTGTTGAATATCAAAATATCATCTATATAGACAATTACAAACTCATCAAGAAAGGATCTTAAAACATCATTCATAAATCTCATGAATGTAGCTGAAGTGTTGCAAAGACTGAAAGGCATAACCAGCCACTCAAACAAGCCATGTTTGGTTTTAAAAGTAGTCTTCCAAATATCCTCCTAAGCTATTCTAACTTGATAATATCCACTTATCAAGTCTAATTCAGTGAAATATTTTTCATTCTTCAACTGATCTAGCAAATCATATATTATGGGCAGTGGGTATCGATTCTTTACGGTAATTTTATTCAAATCTTAATCATCTACACACATGTGCTAGGTTCCATCTTCTTGAGTACCAAAACAATTGGTGAACCACATGGCGAAGTAGACGGACAAATTACACCTTTATCTAACAATTCCTAGACTTGTTTCTTAATTTCTAAACTTTCCAGAATTGACAATCGATACATATCGATGTTTGGGAGTGGAGAGTCTTGTTGTAGTTGAATTTCTTGTTGAAATCCCCTTTTTGGTGGAAATCCATTTGGTTCTTGAAACATATCTCCATATTGATTAACCACATCAACCAATTCGGCTTTTAGCTTCATGTCATAGCCTGTAAAGGATTCATGCTCTGTGTCATTCTTCTGCTTGATCATAAGGAGCATGAGATTCTTGTTGGAATTGACCAATCGTTTCATTTGCCCTGTGCTTGCTAGAGATATATTAAGATTTCTATGATGGGATCTCACAATATACTCCCCTCCTTCTTTGAACAAATGATAGTTGTTCTCAAATATATGGAAAACGACTTTCCTGCCATACAGATACAGGCTTCACAACATAATTCTAGAAATATCCAGTGGCGCTACATCTAATTCGACTTCATCAAGGAAATTGGAAGTAATTGCAAACTTGAAAACACATTTCCATGTGACCTGAAGAATGGAATCCTTGGTTATCCAACCCAACAGATATGGTCTATGATGACGCATGGTTTCCAGATTCAGTTTCTTGACCAAATCTATAGAAATTCAATTTTCCTAGGATCCACTGTCAAACAACGTATCAATCTTGGTGGGTTTGGAAATAACTATGATATGGAACATCTCAATTCTATTTTCCTCATTTGAAATGTTGTTGGAGTTATTTATTGTGCTGGTGTTTTCCACGACTTCCTCTTTGTTTATTTTTTCCACGGATTTTCCTTTAGCGATTGTAGCTGCAATATTTGTTTCATCACCTGAGTCAGAACCCAAGTATTATTGTACAATAGTGTTTGTCTTCTATTTCCCTTTATTGTTAAATTTCTTTGGTCTTAGTTCAGGATGAAGCTTCCAACAATGTGCTTCATCATGGCCCTCTTTGGAACAATTCTTGCACATGGGTTTCTCCCCTTCTTTCTTAATAGAATCATTTTTCTTCTACTTTCCTTTAAAATTCTTTCCTTTTTCACCACTCTGGAATGGGTTCTTCTTACCTTCTTCTTGTACATTTTTCCCTCTTGCTTCTATGTGTGTAGCTTGAACACAGACCTCATCAAGATTTGTGGGATTAAACATAAGAATGGTGTATCGAAGATAGCTATGAAAACCTCCTATGTATTTCAGCAAAGTACCTTGTGACTACAAGTCTACTCTTAGCATAAGAGCTCTTCTCCTAAACTCTTGAGTATACTCTTGCAAATTTTGACCTTTTAACTGTTTGAAATTTTGCCAGTGCATGATATCTTTTTGTATATGGGCTAAAGGGTAGAATTGTCTTTTTATATTAGCAATGAAATTAGACCAAGCAATAGAGATCTTACCATGTTTTTTGATCTCGTCTTGAGGCCTTGATTCCCACCATACAAGTGTTGCACCCTCCATTCTCAAGGAAGCCAACTGAATAGCTATATCATCCTCTTGAAGGTTTTTAATCCTATAATAGATCTCCAACAGACGAATCCAATTATCAAGCTTCTCTCCATTCACTTCACCATTATACATGGGCAACTCGAATTTAACATCAAGTTTTAGAAAAGGTGATTTACTAGTTCCTTTTGAAAAATGTTGATGAGTATGAGTAAGGGTTGTATTAGTGGAAGAGTGTGAATATGGTGATGATGGTGATGAGGATGACGGTGGAGTGGATGGTGGCTTGTCACCATCTCCATGACCTCCTCCTCCTAGAGAACCCTCTCCTCTTGGAGGCCTAGAACTTTCTCCTTGCAACCTCAAATTCCTCTCCTTGTAGAGGACTTTAACCATCTCAGTCATGTCGAAAAAATCCTTTCTGAATGCTCTTTCATCACTGGTCATGGTAGGTTCTCCTTCTTGAGACATGGTCTCTGAAGACTCAACTACAACTTCTACAACTTGAGGATGTACTGGTGTAGAAGACTTTGGAAATATTTCTCTTCTTCCACTTGAGCCAACTACAGGGCTTTCAACCAACTTCCCCTCTCCTCTTTTGAGTTTTAACCTTTTTAGCATGACACAAAACTAGAAAACAATACTCCTTCTTTGCACAAGAAAATCTAGTAAGCAAAAACCAGAGGTCTGATACCAACTTGATCTAAAATGGAGCAGATTAGTAATGTTGTGCTAATTCCCCATTCAAAATAAAACCCAAGATGCTTATCATTTTCTTATCAAGTGCTTAAGGATTCACCATTTTTTCTTAATTAATTGATTCCCATGAGAGTTTCTTATGTAAATGCTATAAACAATTTAACATAAAAGATATTCTAAATGACAAGAAAATAACAACAAAGAACATCAAAATACAACACACAACACAAATATTTGATGAGGAGTTCACCCCTCCTGGGCTACGTCTCCTTGGTCTAGCTTCCAATGCTTGGGCCTCTCTATTATGCTCAAAATTACAACAAAAGTGTGTTTACAATACTCAAATGCCTCTGAAACCTATCTCAATGAGTTAAAAATAGCCAAAACTGCTAGAATTGACTCTTTTTTCACCCTATTTGGTTAAGAACTGAAGAAGTTATGACCTCTCCCATTTCTCCCACAATTTTCTCAACAAATTCCCCTTTTATGGCCACTAAACATCAAGTTCGGCCTGAAATCTGCTAAATGGGCGAAATTTTCACCGCATCATGGGCTATAACCTATCAGCCATATACCAAATCGCAATCGGCGAAGTGTAGTGGGTTGAAGGTCTTCTTTACATGACAGGGATGTTGTGATTGGGACATCGGCAGACCCAACGGTATATTAAACTGCGCCTCATAACATCTCGCGTCCAGGACTTATCGCATTTCACAATTGGCAGAGAACCAACAACAGTATTAAGTGGGACTTGTGTTTACTTGCGATATCAGATTGCGATCCGCGATCCATCGCATCGCAACCTAGTACCTACCAGGGCCGATTTTGCCTTGTTTGTGATATGCGATCGCATCGCAACCCTAAACCTGTTGGGGGCCGATTTGTAACACCTTTTCCGCTTGCAACTTGATCTTTGCGAAATGCAAGGGAGAATGGCGGACTGCCACTTGGTACCTCCTCATTCGCTGAAGGGCTTTGCCATGTCATCCAATCATGCCATGTAGACAAGTCAAACTTGAACTTTGACTTCTCTAACTTCTGCATACGAGCTCGAATTTGAGTGTCGTTCGCACCATTGGATTCAGAATGATGAGGTATTCAATATGAAGCTGAGTTTAACAAGATTTAGACAGTTTTATTTTTTAGCACCTGATCATAGGTGGTGAATGTTCATCACTTAAGGATTAAAGAAGCATCTAAAGTCTTTCATTATTAGATTATTTTCATGTTTAGCAAGGAAGAAATATGAAGTGCAGAATATGCATACTATTTCTTATGAATGAAGTGCAGTTTGTGATGGACTTCTAGTTTAGTTTTTGTAGAAAACTTGATAGTTTTATATGTCTCTTTGTGGGCATGGATTTAAGCTTAGTTAAGTGTGCATTTAATCTATACGTGCAAGAGAAATAGGCATGACCCATTGTGTAGAAGAGGAATTAGAATCATTTACTCTCTTCTACATTTATTGCTTTATCCTGTGAAAGTGAGAATGATCTTGCGAATAAATCCATTAAGAACCAACATAAATAAATATGGGATCAACTTGTTTGTTCCATCAAAGTTCAGAACAACAATTTTTATATTTTATTTTTTATTATTTATTATTTTTTTTTCAATGCAAAACCTAATAATTTCATACTAAAAGGGATGTAACTACAATCATTTCCTATGTAAAAAGAACAATACGAATTGATCCACGAATATGGAGCTTCACAACTTTGAAAACGATATAAGGTTGTAAGTTATTGCATAGCATCATGGATTTCAATGAAAGAAACCAGATATCCACTACCTAAAATCAAATCAATCCACGTAAGACAACCAGTTTGGGTAAAAGTTATAAACATGAATAGAATTGTTTGTAGGTCTTTAAGTAAAGATATGATATATGGCCAAGGGTAAGGCATGTTCAATCCATTGGAATCTTATCATGCACTTAGAACATGGTCTGGTGTAAATTACAGACTATAATTAGTCCATTTGGAGTTGTGGCACAATTTAGGCTACAGAACCTATCTTGGAAAATGATCAGATACATGGAGTTGAAAATGCATTTAGATTTCGAGTTTTAGATGTTTCATTTTTTCAACTACCTGACACCTGGATTAAAGATTTTTTTTTTGTATGTCCCATTAGCTGAAATGCACCACAATTTGTTTCTTTATCCTTTGGATTTTGAGTCTGTAAATCTGTTACTAGAAGTGAAGAATTTGAATTTTGTGATGAAACCTTACATGTGAGATAATCATGCATAGAGTAGTGCAACGATCTCAACAGATGCACTAGAATGAGACAAGAGGGCATGTGTGTCATTAATTGAAGGTAGATGATATGTTGTTTGACCAAATAGACAGAGGAGATATGTGTATGTCACATGCCCTTATGGATATGCATGAAGATTTTTGCTGGTGAATTCCTTTGATTGAGGATTTGACCATGTCTAGGGCTCAAAAATAGAAAATGTCATATGTGTGCCCTCCTGGGTGATATGTCCACATATGAACCAAGTAGCAACAAACTCCTCCATGAATGAATGCTCAAAATATGTTCTGACTGTAGCTTAATTCCCCCCACATGAGCATGTAAACATTCCAAGAACAATGAGAGGGATCCATACATGGATAAACCATGGTCTCAAAGGTGAAACCTTGTGCTATAAAAACATCAACCGATCTTGATATTTGCTGATAGAATGACTTTCTTAAATGGATAGACACGATAATGGGTATGAGCACCCCTTCAATTGGAAATAATATGATTTTCATTTGTCTTTATTATGCTTCAAAGGAATTGGAGAAAACTTGGCTACAATATTTGTTTTGGCGTTGAATTGTTGTAGAGGCCTATGTAATACATTTTGCCTTTCTTTGAGATCTCCTTCAAATATTCCCCTGGATATTTCATAAAAACTCTTATTCATATTTGAAGTACCAAAATGCATGCTTATATGCCCAAATGTACTGGAATGTGTATGTCCTACTCTCCCAATTATTTGGTCGGTAGATTCATCCAATAACATCCATGTCCAAGGTTTGAAACCACCTAAACATTGCTCCATAGTTCTGCAATGTATTTTTTGGTACTTGTTGTTTTGATAATAAACTCATGCATAATTGTGTGTGAGACAGGTTCCCTACCAAGAGCTATCAAAACAACTTCCTAAATATATTGTATACTCCCCAAGGTCATCAAGTAGACTTCATTGAGTACCCTCAGGTGAAAGTCAGATTACTAAAAGGCAGAATGGCATGCCATGCACCTTTCAATCTTCACATGGGTGTATCATTCATCTTTGATTATCAATTTCTACTTACTCCCTAAAATTAGATCAAGAGAAACCTTTGAAACCTTAAAAAATGTTTATAGCTTATGTAGGGTTGACTTGAAGATTTATCCAAGGGAAACTTTGTTTTAGGATGAGATCCCTTAATTATGGCGAACTTCATAATTTTATTGTCAGAAAGTAGTTAAAGGTATCAAAGTTACGAATGGAATTTGTTGTGTGCAAGAGGGTATGCATCATTGTTTTTCTCAGTTTCCATGCATTAAACTCATAAAAACCCATTAAAAAGATAGGAACAATAGGCCTTAAATTCCTAAAAGCAAGAATTGTAATTGAGTTGAATAAATCACTTGGATGAACCACCTTAGTAGAGGGTTCAAGAAAATGTAACTTATTAGAATGCACCTTAAAGCAGTGAAGAAATTGCAAAGCAAGCAGAATACGTTATTAAATAATATTAAGCAGCTACAATAATCTAATTACACAATAGATCATAGAGAAATTGTAAGTCAACTATGATTCGTGATATGTATAGATCATTGATAAATTGCAAGTCAACAATGATTTATGATAGGTATAGATCATTACAAAACTTTGCAACATACAATACATTATGAAACATCATCGATAGACTCATATTTGAGAACTTTACAACCAACATATTAACAGTCCAATATATTAGGAACTAAAGCCTATGAGATAAAATAATTTTGGCAAAGGATATATAGATGAAGTCACTTCAAAATCAAAAAGAAGGGAGCCTGACATCGATGTGCATGAACTAGTTCATGTTATTAAACTGTCAACCGACATATTATTGAAGTGTGCAGAAAACATTGAATAGAATATGTAAAACAACTCCCATTTTTTCCAACAACCATAGACAAACAAGTTCGCTCCAATGAGCAAGGATAGTGTGTGGTCTCAAAAGTAAAAACACCATGATTCAAATATACATGTCACATGAGGATTGTAATCCTCTGCCGGAAATAATAGTTAAGAGGTGAAAAATAACATTGAAATGATTGAGAATTGAATTAGATACAACAAAGGAACATGTAACAACACTATAATACACTCCCAAGGATGGTTACATACAGCTCATCGCTCACAAAAAACCCGAGGTCAATCCGAGATGGTGGCAGAGTATTTGGAAGCGGGCCGCATCTCCCCGAGCTAAGCTCTTTAATTGGTGCATTTTGCGGAATAAAATTCCCACCGGAGAACACCTCATGAAGAGGGCACAACATGGCCCGACTTGGTGCGTTCTCTGCAAGGAGGATTCGGAATCTACAGACCACATGTTTCTGAGGTGCCGAGCAACACAAACCCTCTGGCAAAACCTAAAGCCCTTCATTAATTTCAATGGATATTGGCCCGGGACATACCTCATCAACACTTGGACCGAGTGGGAATCAAAAAACAAAGGCTCGAAAAACATCAATCTTCCCATTATCGTTAATTGGTCCATTTGGAAGTCCAGGAACAGAGCGATATTCGATAACAAGCCGATTCATTGGCCGCTGTTGGAGACTGGGATTATATCTGCCCTGAAGGAACTCCCCAACCCGCCTCCTCCGTCATCTCGTCAACCTGCTCCCCCCCCTCCCATCGACCAAAGTATACCTTGGGCATACTTCGATGGTGCTGCTAACTTACAAAGCTGTGGCGGAGGTATTGACTACTGGAGTAGCACCTGATGATTATGTGAAGACTCCATGCCCAAGGATGATCCAGAGGACACTTGTACCATCAGATGTCATCAGTCAACAAAGTTTTTTAACTCCCCTTCTATCTTCTCATCATCTTTCTTCTTTGTACCCAGATTCCACACCCTGCGGGGAATTGTAATAAGTGATGCTAGTATGATGATTTTCTTGAATTTGTAACAGGCATAGGATGTGGGACTCGATCAACAAACGAGTACACCTTGGAGTGTTTTTTTTATCCGGTTAATTATCCCTTCTTTTTCAGAGGCGGATAATTCTCTGGATTTTTTCACTCATTTTTACCCCAAAGCCGAGGTGACGATTTGAAGATTGAGCCCCTGACACATCTTAGTGTCTAGAGTCGATGTATATTACCATACTAGATCACACAAAAAGTTTCGTGGAATTTGGCTAGGTCTAAGTAGGATTTTTGAATAGTTAAAAATTCCCCGCAAAACGGGATTTTTTAATTATTTTCTATGTAATGGCATAAATAAGTGGCCTTAGGAAATGTCTGGGGTGTATGACTACTCGAAATTCATCCTCAGAGGCCCAGCATTATCCTAGAACCCACTTTGGGGGTCAAAAAATGACTTGGAGTCCCTCAAAAGCCGATTTTTCAAATGACAGTAGCAAAAATGAAGAAAAAATTCAAAAAAATGAATAATTGGAAAAATTTATAAATTTTTCCAAAGTCAAAATAAGTCAAATTTTGACATGGAAATTATGTGGAGAGTCAAAGGTGATAGTCAAATTTTGACATGGAAATTATGTGGAGAGTCAAAGGTGATGTGGCAAGCATGTGGGACCCACCTCATAAGGTACAACAGGCTCAAGTCAAAAGTTTCAAGTCAAAGTCAAAGGGGCCCACAATGAGCTCTCATGAGAAGTACGTACAAACAAATGTTTGAAGTGACTTTGATTTAATTTAAATCAAATGTTAATTAAAGTCTAAGGTGAAAAAGTTAAGAGAATTTGGAGGGACCCTACATAACTATAGCCTACGCATTAGTTTGATAAAAGGCACATGATAAAAGGTATCTCCACGTACAGCTACAGCAAAGGAATATTCACGCCAGTCAAAATGTCAACGCAGCCACTCTAGCTCCACGCAAATCAGCCAATAGCAGTTCAGTTCAGCTTGTACACAGCAATTATAGGCAGTTTTATGGTTCATGATATTACACAACAGAATTTTAAGAGTTTTAAGAGGATATTTACATTGGCAATCAAGGAGACAGGTCCACGTATGGGCAAATTATGTGCATGTTGGCAGTCAAAGATCAACGCTACAGCAAGGCATCTCAACGCAGATTTGGAAAGATCATTTAAATGCATGAAATCAAGGACATATCTCCACCGAACTGTACACATGTACCAAGCAGCCAGCGTAAGGGAACCCACAGCAAATGAAGCCAACCTATACGCACAGTTAACAGCAGTCAATACGTAGATTTTCATAACAGCTTACACAGCAGTTGGTTGGCTTGACTGTTTGAGGTGTCAACAGCAGTTTAGAGGCAGCCAAGCACACAGCAGATTTGAGGATATTCGATGGGTAGTCAAGGAGTCAAGTTTTCCATCTACAGCCAGTCAGCTTGCCACTTGTGATTTGATTTTCTACATTGGGATTGTCAATCCATCTCCACTTGTCATTGGAATTTTCCTTGGGATCATCTCCCATTTTCTTATTTATATGAGTCTTGAGCTCTCATTTAGCATAATAGAACGAGCTGTTGGGCTTGCGGAGACTCTGCTGGATTTTGTACTCATCTTTCATATAAATAAATAAAAGTCTTTGGGGTTACTAGCTTCTCTTGTGGTGCACTCTTTGGTTGATGAGGTATACCTGTGTCGTTTGATGTTATTATTCATTTGATTTTACATTTTCTATCTAGTTGTTTTTCTTTGTGCATTTGCCTGAAGGCATTATTGTCTAGAGAGGAGAGAATTGCAGCTATCTCAAATCTCCTTTGGGCTTGGTATATTTTGTGCTCTCGTTGTAGCTTGTCATTGTCGGTTCAATGACAAGCTCAACTTGGTC
>APFE031559192.1:50290-84221 GCA_000404065.3 Pinus taeda
ATAAGACATCAAGATATTTATTTAAGAGGGGGTTTCTTGAGCCCTTTGCTTATTTTCTATCTTGAAAAATTATCACATATTTTCTTTATTTCATTTGTGTGCATATTGGTTTTATCTAGCATTTGAGGCCCTATTTCTTTTGCATGCTAACTCTTTTGCTTGCTGTCCTACAGGTGTTCCTGAAGGTAATTCAAGTTTGAAGAAGAAAGCTAAAGCATAAGCTAAGTAACCCCTTTCCATTTGGAAACCCTAAGTCCAAGGTTATTTGGGCTTTAATTTGAAAACAATTTGACTTCATTCTGAGCAAAAAAATAAAAAAAAATAAAAAATTTCATTTCTTAGAGAGCAATGCTTTGAAGGCACTGGTTGTTTATGTATTTCATGCTTATCTTATGTGTTTATGGTTATTGCTCATATCAGGTTTGCTTATAAATCTTAAATAAATAATCTATTTAACTCTTACAATTCTCCTAGAAACTCACATCTTTATTTTTAGCTTAACTTTTCATTAGGGACCACCCCCCTTAGCTAACCTAGGAGATAGCTCAAACGGAGAGAGTTGGGATTAGTGTGACAGCCCCTTCTCTGAATTCCCTGCCACCAACCACACCTTGTGGGGTTGAAGGCTTTTCTCACTGCTTGTAGGTAGGTGTAGGCGGCAGGGTCAACAAGTTGCAACACCTAAAACTAAGTAAGATGCAAGCTCCTGGTTAATTTAAGTTAAATGCCCTATCTAGGTGAATCGTTTCTCTCAACTATTTTGAAATTAGACGAATGTATATTGTAGAGAGAAGCCCACAAGAAGGAGGCTAAGGCCTCATTAACAATACCTCCTATGGAGTTCTAACCACCTGAGTGCCTCTGTTCCTACAAGGGATTGCCCACAAGAGAACTGCAAGTTCATCGTGTTAACCACAAATGAGGCTCTGAATTTTGCAAGCTGGGTGAGAAAGGTGTGTCCTATTTTCTTACAACCAACTATCAAGCTTATGCTTGGAGGTATGTGTTAAAGATGCACTCCTAATCCTAAAATGATATGCAAGAGACAAGTGATAGCTTTATTTGAGATTGTTAGATGACTTTTACGTACTCCAAGTTAACTTACTTGAGATTCAACGATGTTCAACAAAAGAGCAAAAAGAAGTACTTAGAGAGAAATTATAGGAACAATCTCAACTAAAGCAATGTGCCAATAAACCATTTGATTTGCTAATTAAAGTGCTTCAAAACCAATTTATCCAATGAGTCAATGAGACAAGCAACTTCCAAAAAATTATCCAATCACAAGATTTATTCAATGACTTAACAATCCCAATGAGACAAGTGCTCTAAAACAATGACAATGAAAAGCAAGGAGCACCAATTTATCAATGGACTTGATATGCAAATTAGAAACCAAATGAGACAATGAGGAATACTCAAAAGATATATAAAGTGATCTTATCAATTAGCAATCTCAATGTTCTTTAAATGATAACAATAAGGAGCAAGAACAATATTATATCACTTTAACAATTAGACAGTGTTCTTCAATAAGCAATATGCTCAATTAGATGAAAATGAGATTACTTTCCTTAGGGCACAACTTCTTTAATATTGCTTTAGATGTTTATGTGCAATGCAAATAAAGACAAAAGCAAAATTATGTCAATGATGCAATGCAAAATGCAAAAAGTGACCAGCAAGACAACAATTATATTTCCACAATGATTAATCTAACAACTTAGAGGAAAACCACTTCAATCACTTTGCCAATGAAAGAAATGATCCTTAAAGCCTCAAAATGAGTTTCTTATGAATTTAGATGTCCCTTTTATCACAGTTATGATTTATATCAGAGTTAGAAAAGCATATATCAGACCCTATAAATCATATGACAGTCCTCTAAACTCACTTAGAATACCATAAATGCAATGACACAAATTCTTCCTATCACTTGAGATCAATGTGTGATAATTATAAACTTATGCCAATGTGTTTTAGAGCTTATTTAAAGTGTGTATTCACAGATTTTACCACTGTTATGAGATGATTTCAGATCTGAACATAAAACAGTGAGGAGGATAATGGAGTTAGAGAGCAAACTCTTGGCCCTAAGGCCTTGCTAGATGGCTAGTTGACTTCCCAAGGTGAACTAGAGCTCTTTCAAACACCTGCAACACAAATATTAGCCTTGAAAAATAATGGAACAACCTTCTTATGACTGAAGGTAGGGTTTCTAGGGCTAAATGATGGACTAACAAAATCTCAAGCCCTTGAATCCTCAATGACAAGTCTGCAAAACCAAATGTTAACTTGGAAAATCAATGGATCAATGGCAAAATAATCTAAAAATCAACTTGTAACCCTTACCAACTTACCATAAGCCTACAACCACAAATATTAGTGTCAAAATCATGTGCCAAACTCAGAAATATGCCTAAAAATGACTGCAATGAAGGGATAAACGCCTAATAAGGCCAGTGGCTAGTGTGAAAAGGTCGTCTAAGGCCTGCGGCTACCACCAAAAGGCCTTGTTGACCACTACGTGTCAATGACTGATAGCAGTACACCCCCTTTTTTCACAAAGGGGATAGTCCCTAATCAATGTGTTCGTGCCGTCCAACTATCATCATCAGCTTGATCATCATCTTATAATGTAAACCCAGTCTGCATGTGTATAATGTAAAATAATCTCAGCAAATACGTGTCGTGTATGTAATTACCTAGGTAAATCTACTTTTCTTGTAACGATCTACATTCCGGGAGGTTTTTTGTCTCACCGATCCATTCTCGGATGATCGCCAGAGTTTTCCTTCAGCCTTATCCCAAAGCCGGAATGGATTTTGTCACTGGGATCTTAGGGGAGTCTTAGTGTTCTAGATCGAATCTATGTAAAAGTGATTTGGGAATAATCCTAACCATTTGGTTAGGTTATTTTATTACAAATTGCTTGGTCTGCTGGATTATATTTGTGTTGCAGAATTGGGTAGTCTGTGAGGGTCTTTTGCAAATGGGTTTTCCCCCTTGAGATTTAAAAAATGTGAAATCATGATGTAAAGTGTCTCGAGAGTTAGAAAAATAATTTATCCCCTCATAAGTTGAATAATTAAATTTTTTGACCAAAATTAATTAAAATCCTAAGCCAGAAATTTAATTGATTCTAGGTCCTAAGTAAATTTAAATTCTCTGAAGGCAAAATTCGTCGGTCCTTAAAAAATAAATTTTAAGAGGTCCAGGGACTAAGGTAAATTAATTATTTTGCTAAATTTTAAGCCTTTGGTCCCTGGGTTAAGTCAAAGTCAAAATTTTGAGGAAATTAATTCAAAATTTTAATTTTTGAATTAATTAAAATTTATTTAATTGAAAAATTCGAATTTTCTCAAGAATTTAAAATTTCAACGGATGAGATTAAAAGAAATTTTAATCCTCATCAACGGTTGAGATTACTTTGACGAGGATCACTCGAACTAGCCGTTGGAGGATTTATCTTTAAATAGGAGTTCATTTGTCAGTTAGTGCATCCGATCTCTGGATCGTGTACTAAGCGAAAATCTCTCTTGTAATATTTTTATGAGCAATAAAGAAAGACTTTGGGGTTAAATTTTTTGCTGGTGTTACTCTTCGTGGAAATACTGTAAGATGTGTCATTTTCATGCATAGATTTATTTTTAACCATTGATGATAGCTTTCTGAAGAGCAATTTGAGTACAGGCATCTTGCTCAGTCGCTGGGGCTTGAATGATAATTAAGTTTTGAATATAATAGCAGGTATCTCTATTTATCTAAATTTTATTATCATTTTCTTGCTCTATGTTGATGGTTGGATTGAGTTGTGCAAGAAAGTCTTGATTTTTAGATTATCGGGCGTTCGGGGAAGTTTTCGGTTGAACCAGCCAACTCCCGATCCGTGTTTTCTGAAGAGCCCAGCGTGATTTGATCCTGGGCTTATCATAAGATATTTTTTTATGGGTGATGCATGAAGGGTTTTGAGCTCAGTCCTCCTTTATAATTCAAAAAATTTAATTTTTTTCTATGCTAAATCGATAAATCTGGCTATTGAGAGCCTCAGATTATCAGATCTGGAAGCGGAGTCGGACTCACACTCCCTAGATTTGATAGATCTGCCATTCATGTACATAGATCTGTGATTATTTTCAACTTTCTGCCTTGGGTTTTCTCGGTTTTAGTTTTTTTTGGGTCATTGTATATATCGTTTGGGTGTTTCTTGTTGTCTTATAGCTGCAAATCTGAAGCAGAAAACTGTGCAAAGTCTAGATCTAGGCCCTGGAGGGTAAGATTTGGATCTCTGGGTTCATCAACAATTGTTTTCCAGGGATATTATTCAGACATTTGCAGTCCAGGGTTCAAATTTAATCTCGGATCTGAAAATTTTTAAGGGTTTTACCGGTAAATCTTAAGCAGATGTATAGAATATTAATCTGGTAAATTTATCTTCGGTTCTTGGGCTACAATTTCTCTGTTGCCTGGGGTTTCCTAAGCAGAAAATTTCGAATTCATTTTCACTGTCATTTTCTGGAAATTTTCAAAAGAAAAAAATCTTGTCTGCGTTTGGGTTTTAAAAAAAATTATCTAGAAAATTTTTGGGTCTCTTTACCCCTCTCTGCTTTCTCTTGGTTGTTCGCTGCCATTCTTCTACGTATCTAACAATCCCATTTCATGGATCTACAGCCCAACCCATCCTCTTTTCATGCTGCCTACCCAAAAATTTCCTTGCAACAACCGCATAACTCACCCTTCCTGTGGCTCCCTTTTGCAGCCTGCCCCTGCTCTCCGCGTGAGCCCGCTACCTTCACACATTTTCCTGCAGCTCTCTCTCGTTGTTCTATCCACATTTCAGCCTCCTCTACGGTTGCCATCAAACCTGCGTTGCTCCTTGTCCACTGCCATACCTCCTCTACGCTGGCCATTCACGCCATCTGCTCCAATTCTCCGTTAACCCTTCTCGCAGCTCCTTCAAACCCTCACGCAGTCCCATCTGCTAACCCTTGCTCATTCCCTAAACTCCTCATTGCAGCAAACCCTTCTTCCCATATCCGCAACTCCATCCCTTCGAATTCGCCGCCCATCCAAACCTGCTAAACCCTCATTAAATCCTTTCTCCCTGTCTGCAGCTCCTCTCCACGCTGCCAGAACGTCGAAGCCTTCTCTTCTACACTGCCATAGCCTATTGGCAAACCTATGGATTCCTCTCCCTTCGAACCTCGCTGCCATCTCCCACAGCATTCAAACGTTGCCCACTGACCTGCAGCTACACACAACAGCAATGAATATTTCGATCTCTCCTTGCCATTCTATGTTTTGTATTAGGTTTTCCTTTTCTTTTCCTCTCATTCGACTTTTTTTTATTTTTCATTTCACCTTTTTTTATTCATATATGAGTTTATGGTTAGAGGTTAGGGTTAGAATGTTTTCGATTTAATTTGAGATTCGATTTTACTTTGGTTTTTATTTTTATTTTTTGATTTCATATAATTTCACCTTTTTTTATTTTAATTTCATTTTTTTATTTTAATTTCATTTTTTTATTTTGAAAATCAATAAAATTCTAACATTATACCGAAAAAAAAAAAAAAATCCATACAGTTTCACAAAAATCTAAACATTAAAAAACTAACCTTTGACATTTCTATTTTTCCTTTTTTTAATTCTATTTAAAATATTCATCAAATTAAAAAAATTCTAAAAAATTTTAAAATTCTTCAACATTTTTTTGACAAACCATAAAAATCGTAAGACTTTTAAAAAAATTCGAACACATTAAATTCTAAAAATCTTAAACCACTTTTTAAAATTTGAAGTCTTAAAAAATCTCAACATTTAAAAAATTTTAAAAATTTAAACTTTCGTGACTAAGGAGTTTAAAATAAATTGAAGGGATTTGTGCTTAAACATTAAAATTTTTAATGTGGCCTATGGCCCATTAAAAATTTTGACTTTTTATCCCGTTGATTTGTTTTACTTCTTTAGTTATCACCTAAGGAATAATTAAGATTTGAATTTGAAGTTCCTTAGTATTATTAAATTCATTTTTTTCTATGGTCAAGGTGCAATAAACGTTTTAAATCATATTTGGTTGTCAGAGAAAGTTAATTGGATCTAGATCTGGGCAGTTAATGAAAATCATTTTAGATCTGGAATCTTTTGCATGTCATAGTGTTGGGCGTTTATATTGATTATTCATGATTGTCATTATTCGCCACATATTGGAAAATTGTTCTAGATAACTTGTTTTATTTAGTTGATGGTTAATTCAAATATTAAAGGCATTGGTCTATAACTATTTATATCTTGTGGTCGTGTCTTGGTTACATTAGCATTTAATCTATTCATCTGAGCTAATCAGGATTCATTTACATTCGTCAAGTTTTCCATCTTTAAGTCTCCTAGAGCCTGTGTTCCATAGGCTTTCTCATCCATTTACCTCAGGTACTACCCCCCCTTGACTTGCCTAGGAGAGAGTCTAAACGAAATGAGTAGGGATCAAGAGTGACAACCCTTACTCTGAGTGTTGTCACGGTGCCTAGACACTTGGTGCGACAACAGGCCTCTAAGGCCTGCGGCAAGGAGGGAGAACCCTCTTTAGGGCTCCGACTAAGGGTTTCAAGCCCTTAAAGGGTTGTCGCTACCCAAAACAAGGTCCAAAAGGCCTGCGGCTTGCCCAAAGAAGGTTCCCAAGGCCTGCAACTAAGCCCTAAAGTGTTGTTGCTAGGGTTATAAGCCCTCAACAAAGGTTGTGGCTAGCAAAGGGAAGCCCTTAAGGGCTACAGCCAAGAGAAAAAAGGCCTAAGAGGTTTGTGGCTAGCCTCCAAAAGGCTAAGAAACCCCACGGCACCCCTACAAAAGAAAAATGACCCCAAACAAACGACGAAATTCACCTCCAAGGGCAATGACCTTCCCTTCTCAGCTGAACGTTGAGCAACTGTGACTTGGGAGGGCTAGATCTTACCCTCTAGCGCTTAGATCAATCTCCTTCTCTTGAATGAATAGCCCAGAAATTAATATATGCTTCAAACCCTAGAGCTATCACCTACGCGAATGAAATAAAGAAGAACCAAGAACCCAATATATACAAAAATTTGAAATAAAACCCCAAAACCCCAATAATTATTTACAAAACTTCAAAAAATAAAGAAGGGTTGATGGAAAATAAATTTACAAATATTTACAAAATGAAATTTGCTCTCATTAGCATATTGAACTTCATGGCACAAGTAAAATAGTTTTAGAAATAATGAGAATAATTTTTTAAATTTTTGCAAAGCCCTCTTACATAAAGATTTGTGTTAGATCAAGACTTGGAGCCAAACAAGGGTCTGATCCCCTCATAGTCTGTGAATTTGGAGGCCAAGGGCTGGAGCAACCTATTGATTTCTGATAGCATCAGATGTGCTCTAAGCCTCAAAATTTGCAAGGAGACTTGGACGCATGTATTCCACAATAAGCAGAAATCGTTTTAGGAAATTCCACCCAGAATCAGTTTTATTAAAATAATTAATTATTTTTAATGGGTGCCTAAGTCTAAACTTAGGAAATTAAAATAATTAAAGGGTATTAATCTAACTGTGGGTGAAACTTCTACAAGAAGACGAGAATGAAGCCAAGATGATCTGAGCCATTGATTAGGATCTAATCTGGGCCGTTGGTTCTCAACAGAAGGATTATAAGAGGAGGCTTGACGGGCATTTGGAAGACACATCAAGTGGAGATCAGAAGATCAAATTTTTGAAGCACAGCAATTGCCAGAAGAGGAATTCTAAGTGATCTTTTTGTTGGGTCCCCATAATACTAGTGATTACCCCATTACTATTGTAGTTGTACCCCTTATTAATATTGTTGTGCCCCTATTGTGCCCATATTGTTACTATTCTGCCCCATAGAAGCCCACTATTGTTATTATTGTGCCCTTACATTATTATTGTTATGTAGGCTCTGATTATGTTATGACCCTTAGACTCCTATATATAGAAGGGAGGTCTTTTCATTTGTATCATCAAAGAATTTTTCATTTATGTAATGTAAAGGAGGTTGCCCCCTCGAAGAGGCTGAATTATAAGGTGTTGATCTATCTTTTCTATCTTTTGCTGAGATGGTTTCATAACAAAAAGGCAGAAGAGGATATCATGGATCTATTAATAAGAATGAACCAAAGGCTGATACAGACAGAGCAAGAGCTGGAGAAAGCATTACAAACTAAGCAAGGAGAGTTAACCTCCCAGCTACCCCAAACAACTCCAACAATTGTCTCTGCTTCCCCCACAGACATAGCAGCAACTCCTCCCACTGAACCACCAGTGACAACAGGTACTGAGACCACATATGCTACAGCAGCAACAACAAGAGAGCCTGAGGCCAGCATGAAAATGGAGGAAATGATGAAGGCAGTAAAAGAGTTAGAAGCTCAAATGTCAGAGCTCAGAGAGACAAAAGAAAAGCTAACCAAGCTAGAAGCGAGCTATGACAAATAAAAAATGATAGTAGCAGAGAAGACTAGAGAAGTGAAGGCCCTGGAGAACAAGGTGAAAACACTGGAAAAGGATCTCACCTTACATAAACCTCTGGCAGATATCAAAATGATTTTGTGGACTAAGATTGGCCAGTCCATTACTAACCAATGGAGGTCAATTCAGACAATGTATGAGCAAATGGAATTAATAGACAGGGCACAAGAACAAATACAAAGGGCCTGGGCATCATTAGGAAATATGCCTGATCAGGCCAATGCACTTATCCATTTTTTGAATACAAACACCAAGGAACAGTTGGGAGCTTTAGAAATCAATGACAAGATAGGCACCATTTTGACAGTAAAGAAGGTGCTAACAATGAGGACTCTGATACAGACTCTGGAAATAAGGTGTCAGGAGATGCAGATGGATATTAATACCTTCACAGCGAAATTGACAAGCTTGCAGCAAAGGGGTTTACCCAATCTAGTAACAAGCAACAAAAAACTGTTATCTCATCAACAATATTCTCATCGGGTGAACATGTATGTGACAAATCAGACCACTGCATCGTCCAGTAGCTCAGAAAACACAGGACCTCCTTCTAGACAAAGCTTCTATGACAAATTGGAAGGATTATTTTTCATAGAACATGAAATAAATCATCTATTTGAGGTCAAGCCCAATTTTTACAGATATACTGAAGCTGATGAGATATTAATAAAGATAGAAAGACACTAATTGCCCATAGAACACTGGTGGCAAAGTATGTTGAAAGTTCTGCCTAAGTAAATCCAGATCCTTTTTTGCCTGTACCGCTGGTCAAAGGGAAAGACACGTGGCTGAGGTAAACGAAGGAGCTCAGGCCAGGATTAGGACACATTAAAGATGAATCCAGAGCAGGTAATAGATTAGGACAACAACGCTGGAAAGCAAAGCAAAGACGTAACTCCTAGCTGAATTCTAGGGTGAAAAGGTCTAAAATATCTTGTCAGAAGACCAGCCAGCATAGCTGCAATAAATCCTGCCTTCATTTCTGCCTTTATTTCTCTGACAAAGTAGCTGAAGGATTTTTTTATTTTTATTTTTTTTTCTGGGCAAAGACTAAACTAATTATATTAAGGAAATTGAAAAAATATGTACAAGAGGTTTTAACCTCTGAGAATGAGTGAACAACTCTCTGTCAAATTTTTTCACAAAAAGATCTTTCTTGCTGATATAGAGGAACATGGTAGCAGCTCTTAAGCTTATCAAGCAGTAGTAGACTTTTACATGAAAGCTATCACCAATAAAACATTTCCAGGCGAAAGATTGAGACATTACAGGCTTGGAATTTTGCCAAAAAACAGAGCATTTTCAAAATAAGCAGAGCACAGGTGCTTGCTCGTCTAGGAGAGACGCTAGCCGGAGTACACATCGCCATGGTTGCCAAACATAGGTGGCCGATCACGAATAGAACACGTTGTAATGGAAACATAGCAAAAACATATGGATAATCCCCAAACCCGGAGCCTCAGACCTTACCCGCGTAGCAGTGAAAATCATTTGAGTTTTTTGGAGCATTCCGCAGCTTCCCATTCCGGATCAGGCTCCCAGGTCACCTCCATGCCATCCGGGATGTCTTCAGGTCGATGAATTCCTGGTGGGAGCTTGAGGTACAGGATGTTGGCAAAGGTGTCATTCGGCTCCTTGCCTTTCCTGGAGACTTCCATTGCCTGAGGATTCTCTGAAGATTGCTGAGCAATATTTGTGGTATCCTCAGCCATCACGCTTCCAATTTCTTTTAGGACCTCGTTCTGCTCCTCCGAATGAACACAGGTGCTATCCTCTTCAAGCCTACTCTGAGAGGAGGGAATGTATGAGCTGTCTTCCTTTCCCCTCCTCTGTGAGGAATTATCCGAGCTGGGCTCCTTTTCCTCTGTATCCTCCTTCCCGCTGTCTTCCTCTTCATCTTCTTCAGTGAAGATGACTATAATCAGCGCTGAGATGATAGGCTTGTTGGTTCGGCGTTTATATTTAAACTTTGCTGATTGCACAGTGTTGCTTATGTCATAACCAGAGTCCTCTGACCCAATTGAACTTGGCGAGGCGCAATCAAGTGGGGAGACACGTCGCGGGCTTTGAATTCTCCTGCCTCCAGAACTTCCCCTCTATCCATAATTTCGCCCACGGCGGGGAGTGGCGCACTGACGAAGAGCCATAGTAGGCGTATGATGCTCCGTTGCCTCCAAAAGCGCTATCGCTTCCTTGTTCACCTCAGAAGTGCTTAATTCAAAGAATCTCACTACAGAGAGAAGGTTTCCTCGATGCAGTGCCTGTAAGGAGCGATACCGTTATTTAACCCCGACTACAATCTTCCCGAAATGCCGTGAGTAGAGCTTCGTCCCTGCACAGGGCCTGGCTTTGCGAGAAGGCTTACTCTCTCCAACACCTCCCTCCTTCCTCACCAGACCATCATACTCTTCCACAGTTGGGCTCCAATTCCTCTCCTGTTCAGACAGGCCTAACTCCTCGAACATTCTGGTATTCATTTTGCTATTGCCTTCGTTATTCTCTTGGGACGGTAACCAGAATAAATGGCATTGAATGCCATTCAATTCCGCATTAAGAAACCTCATATCACAGCTCCAAAGCACCGGCTCGCTGTCCTCTCCACGTGGCCGGCACATAGCTGAAGGAATTTATTACTCCTTATCTTATCACTGAGATATTTTGTAGATTCTCTTTTTGTATAAATACCCCCCCAAAGAATGTATTTTGGGTTGGTGATTCTCCCACTTGAAATACCCTGTAACTCAGATATTGATTAATACAAAGGGCATTCAAATGCATTGCTGTTCGATCTTCTGACTGTGGATGTGATGATGTTGGACTCTGCTACAGAATTCCTATGTCTTTCTTTGGCTCAATAAGTTATTCTAACTATGTTTGGTTTTTTCTATGTTTAGAAGTATCATATATGTTTCATAATCTTAACAACAGGGAAAAAGAATAGCACAAAACTTGTTTAAATATACTCTGTGTTCAATTCCTGTTGTTATCTATGTTTTCCTCACAATTAGTTCAAATAGAAATTCTTAAATGCTTCTATCTCTGCTAGTTCTCTCATTTTGAACATTCTCAAGGAATTATTCACTGCTCCTTGAAACGTTCAAGCTCTTCCCTCTGCCACTGGGATAAAGGATCCTTAACTGCCCTTCACCCTTTGGCCTACATCCCATCTATCACTGGCTTTGAAATTGTTCCAAACTGATTATCTTGCTCTGTAGTATTGTCTTTCATCTCAATAACACACTCAGTAGTCCACTGCCATAGACTCCATTGCCCAATGGAATTAAACCTATCAGACCTACATCCTACCTCTGCTTGAAATCACCATCCAAACCCATTTGAATACTCAACTCTGCACAACATAACTAGCATAAAACTTAGAACAAACAAAGTTAAAACATATAGAGAGAGCCCTCTCTTGATGCAGTTTGGTTAAAAATGCATCTAAAAGAATGGTTCGTAGTTACCTCGGTCGTATTCCCTTTTCTCAACAAGTTTTGGGGAACAACCTGAGCGATAACATCATTGGTGACTCCACTGGTGACTAATTAATGTCTTCTACTATTATCTGAAACTCTAAAGCTACAGATGAAGTCTGAAGCTAGCCAGGCAGCCTTTGAAATTATCCTTGCTATGCAATCATAGAGGTGGATAGAAACTACTTCACTCCACCTCTAGTTTAGTTTTTAGTCTCTAGGCAGCTGCCTCAAGGATTTGTTAGGTGTCCTTGTTTCAAACCTCCCTGAAAGAAAGCCTCAAATTTTTCTACATTCTAGTAGCCCCCTTTAAAACCACTGTCAAAACTTGTATCTCCCAAGAATTCCTAGAAAAATACCAAAACATAATTAGAAGCTAGCTCCAAAGAAGAAAACAAGACACACCAAGTCAAACCCTGACCCAAATCCTCCAGCTATTTTTGACAATCAAAATCTGATTGCTAAGAGCCTTAGGAAATCAGAAAATCAAGAGAGTTCTACTGATTCAAACCTTGAACCAGCTCAACAGAAACCGATTCAAACTGAACCTACCACAACTAATCCTCAAACCCTCATCCCCACTGCTGTAGCTTCTTCCAGTACACCTTCATTACTCCAAACTCTCTTTTCTACCCCTCCATCCACAACACTTATCTCAGCCCATACCCTTGTCCTTCCAGTTGTCCCACCTTTTCCTGCCAACATGGAAATTAGATATGCTCCCCTATAGTTGCCTGCCAACCCAGGGGATATGCCACAGGATTATCAGGGCAAAATTACCTATTTTAATAGTACATGCACTTACACTGCTCAACAACATACCAAGAGAATGACAGATTATTTCGAAAACTATGAGATTGATGATAATGATGTTAGGATGAAAATTTTTGTCCAGAGCTTAACTGGTGATGTGAGGGCATGGTTTAGGTCACTACCCCCAAACGCAATAGCCAACCCAGATGCCTTATATCAAACTTTCCTAAATAGGTGGGAGAAGAAAAAGGATCCTTTACACATCTTAACAGAATATGAGAATTTAAAAAGAGGTCCACAGGAGACTGTCCAAGATTATTGTGCCAGATTCAATAATACATACCTTGCTATTCCAATAAATCTTAGACCACCACCAGATTTGGCATTAATTAAATTCCCTGATGGTTTTGACTCAGACATGGCTTACCAGCTCAGGAAGAGAGCTCCTCCCAGCCTTGAAGATATGCAGAGCATAGCTGTGAGTGTTGAAGCTAATCTAATTTCCAAACGAAATCGAGCTAGGACTGAAAGAAGAACAACTTTCAAAGAGGAACCCTCTGCCTTTGAACAAAAACTTGATGCAATTATTAAAGACATGGATAGGTTAGGAGATAGAGTCAAAACTATTGAAAGGAAGTCTTCTTGGGACAGCCAACCAAACAACAATGCAAGAAATCCAAACTTTAGAAAAAATCAAAACCCAAATGTAGGAAAGGGTGGTCCAGACCAAAACATAAGGCCTCCCTTCCAAGAAAACTATGCAGAGGCTTCCACATGTAATGAACCAACAGAGGACCCACACATTAATTTAATGGGTCTCAATAGTGGCCAACCAATTTTCCTAACTCAAGAAGACCAAGAGGCTCATACTCTTGGTCAATGCCAAGTAAAATCAGGAGAATCCTTTGATTTTAAGCATGGATATGAAACAGCTGTGTATGAAGTCCATAAGCAATACAACTCGAGGAGTAGAAGAATAGACATTCCTGATGATCCTAAGCAAAAGACAATCAAGCAACCTGCCAAAACTAAACTCAAGGACTCTCATATACCAATCATCTCAATCCAAAAAGTCCCACAGTAGAAGATGTCTTAGACAAGGATGAATCAAAGGAGCACCCTATAGCTAATCCTCCACTCAGAAAAATGGTAGAAGAACCTTTGCAAGATGGTCAGCCATCAACCCTAGTTCAGTATGACATTCCAGTAACAGAAACAGTTACTAATAACTCAGTTGAAAGGAATAACTTGGTTGTCCAAAATGTCAAAACCCAAACAGAAAAGCCCTTTAATATGGAGGCTGAAATAGGTAGGCTAAAAGTGTCTATCCCGTTATCTGAATTGGCTAGGCATCAAGTGTTTAGGGAACAAATCAACAGATCATTACAACTTTAAGAAAACAAAGATTCAGTGAACATCCTTGATGGCCACCCAGAACTAATATTTGGCCCTGAAGCAAATGGTAAAACAGTAGATGGAGGAGTCCCTCCCTTTTATGTGAGTCTAAACATTCATGACAAAGTGCTTCACAATGCAATTTTTGACTCAGGAGCTTCACATAATCTGATGCCCAAATCTGTCATGGAGAAGTTGGACCTAGACATCACAAGGCCATACAAAGATTTGTTTTTCTTTGATTCCAGTCAAGTCCAGTGTCTAGGATTAACCAAGGATCTATGTGTATCATTAGTCCAATATCTAGCCAAGACAATTCTCATGGATGTGGTGGTAGCTGACATTCCACCAAAATATGGAATGCTATTATCTAGGTCCTGGGGTGCCAAGCTAGAAGGTTCGTTGCAACTCGACATGTCTTATGCCACAATCTTAGTCTTCGGCCAACCTAAAAGGCTATACCAAGAAACTTTGATGAAGTATGTGGTTAGTACTCAAGAAAGACCCCAAAACTTTCCCATATATTCTATACATTCATACTTTGGACTCTTTCATCTTGTACAACACTGAAATTCAAACCCAAGCTAATGTAAAAATGATAACTTTGAGTCAGGACAAATTCCTAGATAGAGAATCCACAGTTCAAATTGAAGAAATCTTGGAAGAAAGTAAGTCAACAGTCACACATAAGCTACCTTATGACACTGTAAATCCAATTGCCCCTGCTGAGCAAATGGAAAGGGCTCTTAATACCAGTACAAATCAAGAAGACCTATGGTATCTAGAGTTTGATGGATCAGTAAATAAGCTAGGAGCAGGGGCAGGGGTCTGGATTCATAATGTAAAGGATGACCACGCTAAGGGACATGCATTTAGATTAAATTTCAGTTGCACCAACAACATGGCTGAGTATGAAGCCCTCCTTTTAGGACTCAAAGTGATAAAAAACTTGGGTGCAGCCCGAATATCAATCTTGGGAGACTCTAACCTCATTATTCAACAAATAAAGGGTAACTTCATTACAAATGATATTAGGCTAAGGTCATACAGAGCTGCCACAATGGAAATCCTTGACACCTTTCTTGAAACCCAACTGACCAAGATTCCAAGAAATCAAAACCTGCATGCCCATAGTCTTGAAACTTTTGCAAGCAGTTGCAAATTACCATTCAAGCCTAATCACCTGTTTACTGCTGAAATAAAGCATAGGCCTGTAGTACCAGATAATGTAAAGAACTGGCAGGTGTTTGAAAATGACATACAAATAAACAATTTCCTAACCTTGAAAGAAGAGTTTACAAGCACAAAAATGGATACCAACACTGCAGAAGAAAGCATCCAAGTAGACAAAATTGAAACACACATCTCTGCTGAAACAGTAAACCAGCTTCTACACCCCACCAAGTTCACTAAAACAGATTTACAGCTACTTCATGAAAAAGAAGGTGAGGATGCAGTGGCAGCAGAAAGTGAATTCATTGAACTGAAAGATAATTTTCTACCCACAGGCCTTACTCCTTTAGAGGACATCTTTGACTCAAATGACATCATTAGGAAACCTAAAATGTAGCCCTTAAATGCTGAAATTGAGGACTGTAATTTAGGAACTGCAGAAAATCCCAAAATGATAAAATTGTCTAAAGCTCTACCCGCTGACCAAAAACCCAAGTATATGGAATTGTTCAAAGAATTTCAAGATGTTTTTGCATGGAGTTATGAAGACCTAAAGTCTTATAATACTGCAGTAATCCAGCACACAATACCTCTCAAAGAGAACCAAACACCTTTCAAACAGAAACTCAGGAGGGTCAACCCTGTACTACTCTCTTTGATTGAAAAAGAAGCCAAGAGAATGCATGAAGTTGGAATTATAGCTCCAATCAGATTCTCAGAATGGGTTTGGAATTTAGTGCCTACTAGAAAGAAGATAGGGGAGATAAGGTTATGTGTTGACTTGAGAAATTTGAACAAAGTTTCTTTAGAGGACAACTACCGTATGCCCAAAATGGATCACATTCTGCAAAGGGTGGTGGGTGCTTCAAGAATATCACTGTTAGATGGATTCTCACGTTTCAATCAAATCCTGATGCACCCTGATGACCAAGATAAAACTGCCTTCACTACCCCTTGGGGAACATTCAAGTATGTAAAAATGCCTTTTGGACTCAAGAATGCAGGGGCAACTTTTCAAAGGGCCATGGATATAGCTTTTGCTAAAGAAATCCATGACTTCTTAGTCATTTAGCTAGATGACCTTACAGCGTTCTCCAAATCAGATCAAGAGCACATGAATCATCTAAGGCAAGTATTCTTAATCTGCAGGAAATATGGTATATCATTAAACCCAAAGAAATCCTTGTTTTGCCTAGAAGAAGGAAAATTATTGGGCCATATTATCTCCAAATAAGGAATTAGAATTGACCCAGACAGAATACAAGCCATCCTACAAGTCCCACACCCCAGAAACATTAAAGAACTGCAAGCCTTTTTGGGAAAAATCAACTTTCTTAGGAGATTCATACCAAATCTGGCTGAACTAATAAGATTGTTGAACAACATGCTAAAAAAGGACTCAAAGGTCAAGTGGACAATGGAAAATAAGCAAGCCTTTGAAGAAATTAAACAAGCTTTAACTCAAACACTAGTCCTCACAAGCCCCAACTTTGACAAAGATTTTATCATATTCTCATTTGCATCAGAACATACAATTGTTGTTGTTTTGCTTCAAAAAGATGACCAGGGATGTGAAAAACCTATAGCCTTCTTCAGTAAAGCCCTTAGAGATGCCCCACTAAAATATCAAATCATGGAGAAACAAGCATATGCCCTTGTAAAGGCCATCAAGGACTTCAGAGTTTACATCTTATACTCTCATGTGATTGCGTATGTGCCCAACACTGTAGTTAAAGATATTCTAACCCAAGAAGGCATTGAAGGCAAAAGGGGCAAATGGATAGCTACCATGCTGGAATATGACATTGAAATTAAACCCACTAAACTGATAAAAGGACAAGGACTAGCTAAACTCATGACTGAAACTAACTTTCAAGCCCTTGACATAAATCAACTGGATAATGAACAGGAGATGGCGACTCCACAGATCAATCAATCCTTTGTACAATCACCCTGGTATGCTGATATCTCTTTTGTGTTATTAAACCTGCAAGCTTGTCCAGGATTATCCAGAACCAAGAAAAGATTTTTGAAAATGAAAGCTTCTAAGTTCTGCATTTTAGATCATGTTCTTTTTTGGAAAAACCATGATGGTGTTTTATTAAATTGTCTAATCAAAGAGGAAACTGACAAAGTACTCCAAGAATTTCTTGCAGGGGATTGTGGTGGACATTTGTATTGGAAATTAACTGCTGACAAAATCCTAAGGGCTGGATTTTACTGGCCCACCTTATTCTCTGATGTGAAGAAATATGTAACCTTTTGCCACAAATGCCAAATCTTTGAAGGCAAGAAAAAGTTGCTGCCTCTACCCCTCAAACCCGTTTCCACTGAGAAACCATTTCAACAATGGGGTTTAGACTTCATTGGGGAAATCCACCCTTCATCTTCAGGCCAGCACAAGTGGATTTTGACTGCTACAGACTATTTTACCAAGTGGATAAAGGCCATCCCTTGCAGGCAAGCCAATGACTCAATGATAATTCAATTCCTTGAAACCAACATTTTGTCCAGGTTTGGCTGCCCAGAGAAAATCATTATAGATGATGCTGCTGCTTTCAAATCTAAGAAAATGATTAATTTCTGTCATAAATACCACATTACCTTGGGCCATTCCACATCCTACTATCCTCAAGGCAATGGCCTAGCTGAATCCTCCAACAAAAGCTTGATCAACATTATTAAGAAGGTCTTGGAGGAGAACAAGAAGAACTGGCATAAAAAGCTTGTCAATGCCCTATGGGCAGACAGATTGACCACCAAGAGATCTATTGGGACCAGCCCCTATCAATTGGTTTATGGAATGGAAGCAGTTTTCCCTTCTTCTTTGGGAATCCCAGTAATGAAGCTGCTACAAGAGATACAAGCAGAACCTAATGATATACAAAGAAGGATCAATCAAACTATTTACTTGTAGCAGACAAGAGAAGAAGTCTACCACAGAGCCCAGATCCTACAAGAAAAGCTCAAAAAGATATTTGAAAAAAGAACCAAAGCAGAGGATTTTTTCATTGGGGATAAAGTTCTGAAGTGGGATTCCAGAAGGGAAGATAAAGGGAAACATGGGAAATTTGATTTCTTATGGAGAGGGACATTTATCATTCAGACTGTACAAGGAAATAATACCTATTTTTTGAAAATCTTGGATGGTACAGGGGCAGAGGATGGGCCAGTCAATGGCAGAATGCTGAAACACTAGTTTCAGCCACCTTGTCAAGAATAGCAGCACTTCAACTTGTACATAGTAGTGTTTACTTTCTGCAGTTTATTTCAGTAATAGGATAGGGAATAAGTTACAACAAATTTTGAAGAGAGAGAGAGAGATTGTGCCACATTTGGCTCTTGCTTTTTAGCATATCAGAAGAAGCTAAAGAATCAAACTTGGGAACTGTGAAAATGATGAGAAATGATCAGTCTAACTACCCAAAACAGAGCTACAGTGCTGCAGTAAGTCCATGAGATAAACAGTACTGCAAAGGGGCGATTATATGAAACAACCAAGGATAAATTTCAAACTACAGTAAGGAACTGAAAGATAAGGCCATCTGACCTACTTTTCTTGACTTTTCACTAGGAAAAGCCATCCCCAAGTGGAGCCACTGTTAGCTCCCTATACCAATAGGTTTCATTTTTCATGATTGACTGGGGAAATGCCAAATATGTTCATCCTTTTTATACTGCAAAGGTTCCATATGTTGATCAATATTCACACTGCATAGGTAGTTAACTTATGCCACAATTAATGATTAACCAGACAACTTAATCCTGGATAGATCATGTTTGAATTTCACTTGTCTAAGAACAGAGAATGGAGGCCTACACAAACAGTTTAAACTTGGCAGGCCAATAGTTAGGAAGAGAAGCAAAGGGTCTCAACAACTTAATCTGAGCCCTGGAAGAAATAAGGGTAGACTTAGATAGGAGGGCAGCCAAAAGAAAAGAAAAGAATCAGGGTTTGCTAGTTCAAGCGCACCCAATAAGAATGAAGAAAAAATGCTAGGTATACTAGGTTGGGTAGGAAGTTTTGAAGGTACAAAGGCATGGTTTGTGAGCAATTTGCTCTTTAGAATGACTTGCCATCTCATAAAATCATGGGGTACCATGGCAAGGTGGCTACAGATGAAATGAAGCATGACTAACTCCCCTCCTCATCTTCCCAAAGTAACATTTACTAACATTCCCCCAAAAGGGTAAAGAGATCTGCTCCTTACCCTTAGCCCCTTTAGCCTACTTCATTTCATGGAAAAACTAAGTGAGAAGATGTTTTACTTGGGAAAAACAAGCCACATTTCTTGTGTAAAAAGTCTTGATTTTAGCTTGCCAAAGTTTCCTAAAGTTTCACCATTGGTCATTCATTCCTCTCCCCTTGGCCTAAGGTTTCACTTTATAAAATTTAACCTAAGCCATGAAAACCCCTCCCCCACAATCATATTAACCTACTGACCTTACTATATAACTCCTATGAATAGCTCCCCCCCCTTAGTATATAAATACATAAAAAACTCCCAAAAAATAAGTAGCCCCACCCTGGGTTGACTATGTCCATATTTTACATTTTTTTAGGGAACTATTGGCCCACCAGGGGCCCAATAGCAACCCTCCACAAACCTATCGGGATTTATATAGCCTTTGGCTAAATAAATAACCTAAACCCGCAATTTTGCCCGAAAAAGCCCACTTTTCCTATGTCCGCCAATACATAGAAAAACATTATAAAACATGAAAAATTAATGTGGTCCGCCACCGTTAAAGACTTGCCAGGTCGATCACCCGCCAACCGTTCGATCGCGGCTCCCAGATCCGATGGTAGTCAGAGATTTCGGAAGCCCCCAACCTGTCAAAGAATAGCGTCTGGGGGATGGGCGGTATTTCCACCGTACTGAGGGCGCATGTCAAGCGCTTGCTATGTTCGGAGCCCCCTCCCCCGAAACCTCTTTCCCCAAAAAGCGGTGCGATATTACCACTTACCACTTGCCCCCTCCCTATTGACATCATGCTTATCTCACTTGATGATGTCATCCACCACGTCATCTGCCACGTCATCCACCACGTCATATGCCATGTCAGCCTCCGTACCCACTAAACGACAAAATGACGTCATGCTGACATCATCCCAAAAAAGCGCCCATAACCCGCCAAAGTCAAAATTTGCGGGTAAAAAGGGTAAATGTAATGTTTTTTCTTACCATTCTCTGTTTATTTTCTTTGCACACCTGTACATGCAAACTACGTCGAAAACACCATTTTCGACCGTCCAAATTTGCCAACTAGCAAACACAGTGTCCAGCTCGGCCCCTCGACCCACCTGGTCGCCTACAAGTCGTCCATTTCACCAAGAATATAGGTATTTACCATCAATTCGCTCCCGACCCTATTTTCTGTTAGTTTCTCTGTGAATTTAGCACCAACACCCACAATTTAAAGGAGAAAACACTGTGTTGTTGCCCACAAGTCCTCCATAAGCCTCTGAGGTACCAAATTCACTGGAAATCCATACAGTCATCTGAAATTGAACTTGTCCGGCCCTATAAACTCCCCAAAGAGCGTCCCAGGCTGTCCTTTGCTCACAATTGAAGTCCACTGTGCCAAAAGCCCACAGCTCCTGCTTCTCCAACTAATATCACTCCAAAGAACCCAATTCAGGTCAACAACCAGTTCTAACTGTGAAAATCCTAGGGAAATCTTTGAAGCCATCCTCCTGCTCATTTTGCCTACATAGAGCCAGAAATTACAATCCTAAAAAGCAAATACAGCTAAGCCATGGAAGGACCAGTGGCCTTAAACATCACCCCCCTCAATGCACCCCACAAAAAGTTAGAGCATTTTCCCTTGGCTGATAAAGATTACCTAATCCAAGACCTTGAAGGTTTCCAAAACCATCTTCAGGCAGTCTATGAGCTCAGAATTAGTCACTTGAATCAAGAAGATGTATGTGGTATTTGGGAATCAAACTTGCCCAGATATTACCTCCCCTCTGTGAACATCTTCCCTGAGATCATCCACCTCTGTTTTGAGAACTATGAGCCAACAAATAGAGCCATTAAAAGTCCATTAGGGGCTACTCTTTTCTATATCACTCCTGACTCTATCAACCAGATGTTGAACTTTAAACCAACACACAACCAGTTTCCTCTTACCATGAAGTACTTGCTGGATGAAGGACCCAAACTCTCCAGCACAGAAATAGCCAGAGTTGCCAAAGTATTCATGATGGTAGATAGACAGCCCCACCACCTACCTCCTTTTCATTATGGCTCCTTCATTGAAATGGGTAGGTTAGTGGTTGATATGATATCTTTTGTATTGGGGTTCAAGACAAGTGAGCACATTGATGAAACCATACTGGTTATGCTATCCAATTTTACCCCAGGACAGCCCCCTGCTGTGAGGTACAATTATGCCAAGTTCACTGCCAATAAAATGCATGACCAATTGTTGAGGCTGGACAGAGAGGGAATATTCAAATATTCCTCCTATATATATCATCTATTTTTATATTTCTAGCCAGATATCTTCCAATTCCCCATTACAAAATTGGACCACAAAGGGGAGAGGAGGTCTGTTATGTTTTGGACTTCAGTATTTCATGATATACACACCTCTCCCTACTCTTATTGTGAGTTTATTGATCTATTTGTGTACCCTGTCGCTTGCCTCTTGATGAGAACTCCTCCTCCCAGACTCGCACATGATATGAAGAAGATACTGCAACTCTCCAAGAACTATAGAATAGGTGACTGGTATTTCTACCAGAATCACACTATTCTCAGAATATATGGCTGTGAGCTCTGCCCCTACAGGCTACCCAGATATGTGCCAATGAGACTCTTTGCCTTGGAATATTTCAGGCAATTCATCAACTCAGATCTGAGTCACTTCCATAGCACCAAGAAAAAGGCCCAATTGAAACTCAGAGACCAATTAGGTCCCTTTGTTATGAACAAGAAAGAGGGATGGAAGGATGCTGATGAGCTATTGAGTCAAACATACATACTCAAGAGAAGCTTTTGGTGGGTACCCTACAACACATATGGCTTCATCAACGCAAGAAGGATAAAACATAGGCTAGCATCCTATGAACACTGCCGCATCCCTGACATAGAAAAATATGCCAACCAAGATGACTGGTTGGAGGGCACCCTAGTTGAAGAGTTGATTGAAGAAGAAAAAATGGAACAAACCATGAAATATTTGGAAAAAACTCTTGACTTGGAATCTTGTGGGCAGGTGTCTTTCAAAAAGCAATAGCCAACTGGGGAGAGCTCATCAACTGCCACAATTGCACAACAGGTTGCCTAGGAAAGGACTACACCAGCAACAGGGACAACAAAGGGCAAGGAGTTGCTAGTGCCAGAACAAGAAATCATGGAAGAGAAACCTTCTACTTCAAAGGAACATAGCCAAGGGGAAGACCCTTCATTAAAAACACAAGCACCAGAGGTACCAGCACTGCAGACTCCTCTTCCTGAGGAGAAAAGCAAGAAAAGAGACCAAGAAGAGACCACACCTGCAAGTGGGTCTACAGGTCAGCAAGAGACCAAGAGGCAAAGAGTAGATCCTCCTGAAGAGGACACTGTGGAAGACCTCACCGAAAGCCCAAGAGGAGAGAGAGTCGTTAGCCAACAGACTTCTACAAGCTCTCACAGACAAGAAGGAGGGAGACAGCATGGAATGGAAGTCTCCTCCTCAAGATCACAAGCAAAGAACCCAGAAGACATCAAGCAGTCATTCAAGGATATTAAGGCTCAAAATGAGTCATTAAGAATTCAATTGTATGACCAGTTTCTTAAGATGACACCCTCTAAACAGCATATACTAATGGCAGCCTATGACATGAAGGAGGATAAAATGATTTTCAGTCATTTCAAGGCCAAAATTCAGCACCCCTAGTCTGCAGCTGACTACGTAAGGACCAACCTAGAGGTCCTTGCCAAGGACATTCACCTAATGGATCAAATCGAATTACACAAGCAAACAGGTGATATGGTCTATGCCACACTGGCAGACAAAGAAATGTTGGCCCAACAATTGAAAGAGTCACTGAGTAACACATCTACTCAATTGGACTTAGAGAAGATCTCTTCTCTAGCCAAAGACAACTGCATAAAGACTCTGGAGGAAATAATTGTTGAGTTGGGACATGATCCCAAGGATGCCAAGGCCACCAAGGCATTGATAAAAAAGAAGGAGGAGGATATTGCTGCCCTCAGAAAGCAGTTGAAGCTGCCTGTAACCATGCATCCCCAAACAGCAGAGCTAGGACAAGAAAAGGCAGAAGAAGATGTCATGGATCTATTAATAATAATGAACCAAAGGTTGATACAGGCAGAGCAAGAGCTGGAGAAAGCATTAGAAACTAAGCAGGGAGAGTTAACCTCCCAGCTACCCCAAATAGCTCCAACAATTGTCTCTGCTTCCCCCACAGACACAACAACAACTCCTGCCACTGAACCACCAGTGACAATAGGTACTGAGACCACAGATGCTACAACAACAACAACAAGAGAGCCTGAGGCCAGCATGAAAATGGAGGAAATGATGAAGGCAGTAAAAGAGCTAGAAGCTCAAATGTCAGAGCTCAGAGAGACAAAAGAAAATCTAACCAAGCTAGAAGCGAGCTATGACAAATCAAAAATGACAGTAGCAAAGAAGAACAGAGAAGTGAAGGCCCTGGAGAACAAGGTGAAAACACTGGAAAAGGATCTCACCTTACATAAACCTCTGGCATATATCAAAATGATTTTGTGGACTAAGATTGGCCGGTCCATTACTGACCAATGGAGGTCAATTCAGACAATGTATGAGCAAATGGAATTAATAGACAAGGCACAAGAACAAATACAAAGGGCCTGGGCATCATTAGCAAATATTCCTGATCAGGCCAATGCACTTATCCTTTTTTTGAATACCAACACCAAGGAACAATTGGCAGCTTTAGAAATCAATGACAGGACAGGCACCATTTTGACAGTAAAGAAGGTGCTAACAACGAGCACTTTGATACAGACTATGGAAATAAGGTGTCAGGAGATGCAGATGGATATTAATACCTTCACAGAGAAATTGACAAGCTTGCAGCAAAGGGGTTTACCCAGTCTAGTAACAAGCAACCAAAAGCTATTATCTCATCATCAATATGCTCATCGGGTGAACATGTATGTGACAAATCAGACCACTACATCGTCCAGCAGCTCAGAAAACAGAGGACCTCCTTCTGGACAAAGCTTGTATGAAAAATTGGAAGGATTATTTTTCATAGAACATGAAATAAATCATCTGTTTGAGGTCAAGCCCAATTTTTACAGATATATTGAAGCTGATGAGATATTAATAAAGATACAAAGACACCAATTGCCCACAGAATATTAGTGGCAAAGTATGCTGGAAGTTCTGCCTAAGTAAATCCAAATCCTTTTTTGCCTGTACAACTGGTCAAAGGGAAAGACACGTGGCAGAGGTAAATGAAGGAGCTCAGGCCAGGATCAGGACACATTAAAGATGAATCCAGAGTAGGTAACAGATCAGGACAACAACGCTGGAAAGCAAAGCAAAGACATAACTCCTAGCCGAATTCCAGGGTGAAAAGGTCTAAAATATCTTGTTAGAAGACTAGCCAGTACAACTACAATAACTCCTACCTTCATTTCTGCCTTTATTTCTCTGACAATGTAGCTAAAGGAATTTATTACTCCTTATCTTTTCACTGAGATATTTTGTAGACTCTCTTTTTGTATAAAAAAAATCCCCCCAAAGAATGTATTCATGGTTGGTGATTCTCCCACTTGAAATACGTTGTAACTCAGATATTGATTAATACAAAGGGCATTCAAATGCATTACTGTTCGATCTTCTAACTGTGGATGTGATGATGTTGGACTTTGCTACAGAATTCCTATGTCTTTGTTTGGCTCAATAAGTTATTCTAACTATGTTTGGTTTTTTCTGTGTTTACAAGTATCATATATGTTTCATAATCTTAACAACAGGGAAAAAGAATAGCACAGAACTTGTTTAAATATACTCGGTGTTTAATTCCTGTTGTTATCCATGTTTTCCTCACAATTAGTTAAAATAGAAATTCTTAAATGCTTCTATCTCTACTAATTCTCTCATTTTGAACATTCTCAAGGAATTCGTCACTGCTCCTTGAAATGTTCAAGCTCTTCCCTCTACCACTGAGATAAAGGATCCTTAACTGCCCTTCACCCTTTGCCCTACATCCCATCTATCATGGCTTTGAAATTGTTCCAAACTGATTATCTTACTCTGTAGTATTGTCTTTCATCTCAATAACACACTCAGTAGTCCACTGCCATAGACTCCATTTCCCAATGGAATTAAACCTATCAGAACTACATCCTACCTCTGCTTTAAATCACCATCCAAACCCATTTGAATACTCAACTCTGCACAACATAACTAGCATAAAACTTAGAACAAACAAAGTTAAAACATATAGAGAGAGCCCTCTTTGGATGCAGTTTGTTTAGAAATTGCATCTAAAAGACTGGTTAGTGGTTACCTCGACTGTATTCCCTTTTCTTAACAAGTTTTGGGGAACAACCTGAGTGATAACAGGTCACGCGGCGCATTGGGCCTCCTGCCACAGTGCATTTTTCTTCTGGCACGGCACATCCATGAGGCACGGCACACTGGGCTTGCACGCAGCACACAGAACCTCCAAGACAAAAAATCATCGTGGCTTCAATAAAAATCAAACCCATCATTCCATTAGACATGTTCATTGCTTTTGCTATGCCAAGAGGTCAAAGCATATCGACTTGAGGGTTAGAGGAACGAATTTTGTGTTTGAAGGGCCAAGACTATGTGTTGAAGGGCTGCACGGCGCATTGGAGGAGGTCGCGGCACACACAGGCCGCGCGGCGCATTGGGCACAAATTCTTAGTGTAAAATCCCACTGTTGCGGTGCATCCAGGAGACGCGGCGCACTGGGTTTGTGCGCAGCGCACAGAACCTACAAGCTAGTTTTTTGCCGCTTCTGTCATAAAAACTCACAAAAACGCCATTTTTTCTGCTCCAAGTAAGTTCAAGCGTGCTTCTATTGAATTTAACTTGTGTTGGGTGTTGTTTGGAGGGAGAATTCAAAGGCTTGAAGGTTTGAAAATATAAACCCAATGTGTATATCAAAACATGCTCCTTTGGGGTTTTAAATTTGGTGTTTTGAAATTATGATGATGGTGCCAACTCTCTTTTCCCACCTATGATCTTTTCCCATTCCCTTTCCCTATTTTACAATCATATCAGTCCCTATCATCATTCTCCCTGTCATATCTCATTTATCACTATATCATTCCCATATCATTCCCCAAATCCCTACATCCCTAAAAGTGATTGTTTACACTTTTCTTCACTTGACAAACTCCATCATCCACTTTTCCCACTATCCCATATTCCTCACAGTCCCATTTCCCTTTGGCACATTCGACATTGAAAACACATCACCTATTTCTCTTTGTCAAACCAATCAAACATACACATTGTAGCACCATGACAGAGATAGATTCATCATATGAGCAAGACAGTGACTCAACCACTGAGCTTAATGTGCCAAGAAGGCCTCGTAAGGGTGGTAGACATGTCAGAGAAGAGCCCACTTCCTTGACTCAATTGCAGGCCTGCCCGATTGCAATGACATGCTTTTAGCAACAGTCATGCTTTCAGTATTGTGAGATGATTGCATAGATCCAACATCATCCGGAATTAGTTTGGTTGTTTGTTTTGCATCTGCATGATGGTCAGGTTACTCTTGCTAGAGTAAACTTCACTTTGACACCAGAAACCATTTCTCAGGCCACCGTGATACCAAATATAGGTGAACAGTGGAACAAGAGGCAGCAGCTGGATAGAGCATATTATGAACCTTACATCAGGCCTAGCCATTTGAGGCAGCTCAACAGGGTATTCCCATTCCGGTTTCTGAAGGAAGATTATGCACCATTGATGAGACTCATTATCAGATACTTCAGTTGTGAAGGCCAATTCTCACACCTCTATGCATACCATATCAAGTTACTGATGCATTTCATAAGAGTGAGGTTGATGAACATTCCATATTTCATGTGCTGAAACATCGAGAGGATGACCACTCTTGTGCAGAAGAAGACTCCTGAACAGTAGTACAATAACATTTATCACTATGCGCTCATCAAGATCATTGTTGTACATCAGCTTGGCCTGCAGGGTATCACATGGGAAGACTTCATTTCCCGTGAGTTCTTCATAGCTTCAGCAGCTCATCAAGAGGTTGTCCATGATGCGGGTGAACCTTCACATCAGCATGGAGGACAGGAGGTAGAGAATACTGGTGTGCCGACATATGTCACCTATCAGAGAGGCACGAGGGGATTGTTTGCAGCAGCTCAACGAGTATTATCTCCACCTGGGGTGGAAGGGGTCTTGTTGTCGCCATCAGCACAGGTACAGGTATAGGTACAAGATAGAGGTAAGAGGCCAATGTAGGGCGAGGGGCCTTCTGGTGAGCGGGACTTTATTCTTGTTCAGGATGACGATACAGACATGGGCCTGCAAAGTGCACATCTTAGAGAGATCATCCAAGAGCAACAGACAAAGATCAATGCCTTGTCCCTTGACTTGGAGAGGACTAAGTGGATGATGACATACTTGGAGCAGAGGAACAAACAGCTTGAAGATTAGCAAGAAATCATGGAGTTGCAAAACATCCAGGAGAATTGTCAAGCTACCCAAAGGAGGAGGATTGAGTTCACTTCATTGGAGCAAGAGATTAACAAGGATCGCGAGTCTTGCCTCAAGAGAATCAACATCCATTAGAGAGACTGCTAGATAAGGCCAATAGGGAGAAAGCATTGTTGAGACACATGGTTTTCCATTACAGGTTACGAAATATGAGTTCCAAGGCATGAATAAGAAATCTAAAGGCAAAACTCAAAAAGGCAACAAAGAGACAAAAGAAGCAAAGGCAAAACTCAAAAAGGAAACAAAGAGACAAAAGAAGCAAAAGGAGCATGATCGTCTTCAGATATTCGCCGAAGCCTCTTTATCCTAGCATGACACTTGATAGAGAAGGTCCAACCCAAATTTCAAGAAATTTGGGGAAAATTTTGTCAATTTTGAAAATTTTGGTCTAAAACAGGTTTTTCCGCCCAACGCATAGCGCCACTTGACGTGCGCTTATAATTGGGAGATCTTCTGGAGGAAAAATTTGCATTTCTAGATTTTTTATCAAAGGTTATGCATGCTCATGGATTACGTAAGGATTTCATCAAGTTCTGGGTTCCCTAAGGGTCAAAAACATGCCAAAAATGATCTTTCTGCCACCTTTTGCACCCACAGGAAGCATTCTTGGGAGAATGAAGTTTTGGAGGGGCAAATGACATCCAAATCCAGAAATTTCACTTGGGTTGGAAAGTCAACAGGTAGGGCTTTCCAACAAGCTATGTTGGGCTCAATTGGGACTTTGGGAAGTGCCTCAAAATCAGATCCAAAGTTGTGCTATGCATAGAGATTCTGGTCGCAGCGCATAGAGGATTTTTGCCTATTTTTCATTGTACAGCTCAGAAATTCGCCCAGTTTTGACTAGTTTTGCTTTTGATGTAATTATTGATCTATATTGATGTAACTTGATGACTATGATGTAATTTTGGCACATATTTACTTGTTCTAGAAGATTCATTCACTAAAAAGTGAAAATTTAATGAATGAATCAGTTTCCTATCATATAGAGGCAAGTTGTTTGATTGCCTAGATTTTAGTGCTTTGTTTAGAATTGGTTGAAACAGCTCCTAGAATGATGAGCTCGACCCATAGAGGTAAGGGAATGGGTTGGGATAATCTATATCATGTATTTTCTGAGTCATTTTCAGGGTTGGACACTTGGGATTGCTTGGCACATCATTGTAAATTCTATCTCTACATTTTTGGCAAAGGAAAGACCAAGGTTTTGTAGCACTTGTTGGGATCCATTTGGCTCTGTGTTTTGATGGTGTTTATCCCTATGTAATTGTAAGTTCATTGATGTTTATGTGAATCTTTTACCCTTCTTTTTGCTTCTGAAATTAAAAAAATGAGAGATTAAGGTAGAATTCAGTGAACTGCTGTGCTCTGCCTTTTAGTTTTGTTTAATTTTCAATGTTTTCATCTGTTTGAGGAGGACTCTTGAGACTCTCTTGCCCTCCTTGGCTCCTCACCGGTCTGATCAATCCATTCATTCATTCTAAAGCATCAAAACAATTGCCTTCATTGCCCCAATCAGAACTCTACAAAAATTGTGCCTCATCCTCGGACCCAAATTTTCCTCTCCCATTTTCCATCTCAAAACCCCTAAAAACTCAACTTCAATCCTTGCACTTCATACCTAGCCTAAGATTAGTATCTATTTCAGTCATCTCAAGCCCCATCGATTATCTTTTGCTGAGATTGACCTGGAGAGAGCCCTCTCTTGTCCTTGTAGGGCTAGCTACGAGGCTGAGCATGGTTTGATGTGTACCTAGAAGCTTACATTTTCAACCTGAGGTAAATCTAGGCTCTAACAGGGGCCATGTTCTCATATGGTCCATGATCAACTATTACAAGGATAGTTCTTTTTTTGTGTCAACTTCATTAAAAAATGAAACATCGTGCAAGGATAACTTGTTCCTGTATCAACCTCATTAAAAAATGAAACATATTTTAAGGATAGTTCGTGGTCTTGTGTCAACCTCATTAAAAAATGAAACAAGGTGTTAGAGCATGGTTCCTGGTCTTGTGTCAACCTCCTTAAAAACTGAAACAAGGGTTCATGAGGATAGTTCATGTTCTTGTGTCAACCTCGTTAAAAAATGAAACAAACTATTGGAGCATGGTTCCTGGTCTTGTGTCAAGCTCCTTAAAAAATGAAACAAGGAGTCTTGAGGATGGTTCTTTTACTGTGTCAACCTCGTTAAAAAATGAAACAACTCCCTTTTTCAAATCGAGTATTTGATTAAGATGTCATAAAATTACAATCGAGTCTTTCCTTGATCTCGAAAGTGAAACTTCATTCCATACACCTTTTAGCAATCCGATGTCTACTTCGGTGAATGAAATGAAGTTTGGGGGGCATGTGCCTCAGCTCTCATCGTGCTGGGGGCATGTCATTTTTTCATCCAAGCATAGTTTTTCATTTCAAGCTTGTGTAAACATGAAACTAAATCCGAGCATATTTTTTCGTTTCAAGCTTGTGTCAACATGAAACTGAATCAAAGCATAGTTCCCCATGGTTCAAGCTCGCATAAAAATGATCCCATCTCCTTTTTAACCCTCGTGATTGCCATTTTTATTAGCCTCTCCCATCAGATAAGCCTTGTTTTTTTCTCCATTCCATCGCCACCATCTCTTTGGCTGATCATTCACTTTCACTTGGTTGTTTTACCCTTTCTTGAGGAACTGCAGGGATGAGTGGTTTTACTAGCCAAACTCTTGACCTCTTAGTTTTTGAGTAGTTCCACCATAACCGGAACCAGTTGCTACCCTTTATACCACTCATTCCTCTAGGACGAGTCACCTTTAAGCTCTTTTCTGACTCATAAAAAATGAAAAGATTGCTGAGTATTTTTCCCTTTTAGACTCGTTAAAGAAAATAAAAGTAGGGAGTCAGCTTTGAACTCTTTTTTGACTCTCAAAATATGAAAAGCTTGTCGAGCTCTTATCATTTTGAACTTGTTAAAGGCTGCAAAATGTCATTTACCCAGTATACGTTTACCCCTTTTATCGTGTTGGGTTAAAACTGTTCACGAAAAAGGTATAGCTTATTCAAACATAACTAGGAGGTTATCTTGAATATTGTTTTCTACCTTTTCAGGTTTGAGAGACAATTTTACGAAAAGGGACCCTTGGAGATACATTCACTTTCACTTGGTTGTTTTACCCTTTCTTGAGGAACCACAACGATGAGTGGTTTTACTAGCCAGCCTCTTGACCACTTAGTTTTTGAGTAGTTCCACCATAACCATAACCAATTGCTACCCTTTATACCACTCGTTTCTCCAAGACGAGTCAACTTTAAGCTCTTTTCTGATTCACAAAAAATGAAAAGATTGCCTAGTATTTTTCCCTTTTAGATTCGTTAAAGCAAATAAAAGCAGGAAGTCATCTTTGAGCTCTTTTTTGACTCTCAAAATATGAAAATATTACTGAGATCATGTCATTTTGAACTCATTAAAGCTTGTGAAATGTCATTTACCTAGTATACGTTTACCCCTTTTTTTGGGCTGGGATAAAAATATTTACGGAAAAGATATACCTTAGTCAAACATGACTAAGAGGTTCGCTTGAATATTGTTTTCTAACTTTTTAGGTTCAAGAGAAAATTTTAGGAAAAGGGACCCTTGGAGTTTTCTTTTACATGACTTTTTCAAACTCTATAAACATGAAAAATATTATGAGTTTCACCTTTGTCAGACTCGTTAAAAGATTAATCGACATAGGACTTGTCATTATGATGAGACCAAGCTTATCCTTCTAGGGATCATTAAGATTTACTAGGTAGGATCCATCCATGGGCTTATATTACAAGCATATGATATCCCCTTCAAGCTTGTGTTTCAAAAATAACTGGGGTACTCGCCAAAAATGGTGGGGGAAAATTGGAAGTATTCATCAGTTGTATTCTTCACTTGAGGTAGCTTGTTGCTGTTGAACATTGACACTCATTTGTTGTTCGTGTCAGTTTTTGGGAGCTTGGGTTATCCATTTTAACCTATCATCTGATCTCTGCCATGTCACCATCACCTTTGATCCTATGATGTAAAATGTTGCCAAACTCTGGAGTCGTGTCATCCACATGTTCAAGAGAAGTCTTCTTGCCTGTACATTGTCTAATCATCTGTCACATTCTTGGATTACTCTCATTCATTGTGTTTCCCATTTTGTGCCGATGATGAAGGATCCATTATGACCTTCCTTCGATTGATTTCTTCCTGTCGACTTCAACTCATTATCTAGGAAGTTGATTTAGAAACTCCTTTCTAGTACCTTAGAGCTTGCATGCCTCAATAGCAAGTTCTTCGCATTTGACAACAGGTTCTCATCATTGGCCCTTGATTGAGTGCTTTCACAGGTGTTCAAATATAGTTCCTTATTCACACTTCGTGAATTGTACTGATAGTACCTTGAGACCCATTGACATTATGGGTGGTTTCTCTCATGCTTGTTAACGGTTCACATCATTGGCTGGTAATCAAGTGATTTTCTAGCATGTTCAACTTCAGTACGTCTATTCACATGTTAGAATTTATACTTTGATTGGGTTGTGTTGGAGTGCAAGACCCTAGGCTTAGATCACAAAAGTCCAAGTTGCAAGGAGTAATGAGTCATTCATGATTATATACATGATTCTTTAGACGGATGGCTGTGACCATGCCGTGGGTATTATTTTGATCCTACTCAGTCCAATGGCTGCAACCATACTGTGGGTCTTTTCATCTTGATCCTCTCTATGCAGATGGTTGCGTCCATGTCGAGGATCCATGCACATGATCCTTTTCTTGATGGATAGATGTGCCTATACCATCGATTCATGTATTGTTATATGTCTCTCATGTTTATCAGGCATGACTATCAGATTTCATATATGTACATGTATGTTTGAGTTGCAAGTTTTTTGATGCTGGTATTCTAATTCCTCACTCCGTCTTAAAGCATTTCATCCATCACTCTCAGCTCTGACTTCATGCTTTAGGGAGCATCTATTACTCAGTAATTTTTCACTCTATTGTCACTCCCCATTCCTGATCTCGGAGAACCCTAGTAGTGACTATTGTGTTATACTTTCACCATGAAACCTATGCTCTTGCATCCCTTGAGGTTTGAAGAAAGTAGTCCCCACTCCCTTTAGAAAATTTTCAGAGAATCCTTTGTAAAACCCAAATTTTAAGATCAATGCTCTTTCCCAACGTCTCACCCTCACCGATGGCAGAGTTTTACACTATGATTTGCACCAATCGGCGCTACTATTAGCCCAATACCCACACCAGTCTACTTTTGGATTGGTTTTATAAAATGAAACAAAGTTTCATGTCTAGAAACTTATAGTGGTGATGTGCTAGATGTTTTTTTGATTGGATAGGGGCCGAGAACTCCATATAAGGTTCTTTCCCCCTTAAAAGTGGACCTTCCCAAGAAGATAATACCTTCTGTCAGGCCAGGCAATAACTCTCCAAAGGCAGTAAAACTGATTCATCTATTATTCCATAGGTAGGTTATTGTTATATACAACAGGAGTGATTGTTCAGTTCATCTCCCGGTGACTGTTCACATTCCTAATTTATTTATTTACACAAATTCCGCCAATCATGAAGATTAGGTGTCAACATTCCCCCCCTTAATCTGAAGGGATGTTGGTGAGTCCAAGCATCATTCTGAATCGTTCAAGCTTTTCTTTTCCAAGTGCTTTGGTGAAGATGTCTGCAATTTGCTCATTTGTGGAACAATGACGGAGATGGATTGTTTTGGCCTCAACATGATGTCGAATCAGATGATATTTAGTATTGATATGCTTCGTTCGATCATGGAACTTTGGGTTCTTGGCCAACTTTATTGCAGAGGTGTTGTCAATCATAAGTGGAGTTGATTGTACTTGTTTTACCTGCAAATCTTCAAGAATTTTCCTGAGCCACACAT
>APFE031559192.1:86782-98454 GCA_000404065.3 Pinus taeda
ATATGACATTATGACATGATGAGATACATTATCATATTTTTTGTTGATATTTTGAGGCTGAGTTGGAACTCAGGAGTCAGGACTTACTATTCAGGACATGATTAAATGTTATGTGTGATTTTAGCGCTAGAAATGATATTAAACATCTTAGAAATGATATTAAACATCTTATATATTAGTTTTTTTATCATATTTATGTGTCAATGTATTTATTTTATGTTGTAGATGGTTTAGATATTAAAAAAATTGAAAAAAAATGAATATTTTTTTACCAAACGATTTTTTCCCGATTTTTTCCGATTTTTTCCCGATTTTTCCGATTTTTTCCGATTCGTTCCCCGTGCCGATTTAATCCTGATCGCGCTTTTAACAACATTGGTTCAAATTCATTTGATGTATATTCTTTTCCATTATCAGTGCGAATAGACCCAATATGAGATTGTGCATCATTTTCAATCCATTTATGAAAATTCTTGAATGTTAGGAAAGCATCAGATTTGTTCTTCAATAAATACACCCAATACATTCTGGTGTAGTCATCAAGTAATGTCATGATATATTTATTTCCATTTAAAGAAGGAACAGGCATTGGACCACATAAATCTGAATGAATAAGTTCAAGCTTCCTATGTGCTCTTGAATATGAGTCATGAAAGGACTGTTTTCTATGCTTTCCTAGAATGCATGCATCACATTGCTTAAGTTTTCTAGGAATTGTAGGCAAACCAGCAACACCATTTTTCTTCAATAAGTGGAGAATGTCATAGTTTAAATGTCCAAATCTAGCATGCCATAATAAACTTGATGGAAGTGTACCTTCTTCATGATGAGAAATATATGAGAAATGTTGTGCATGAGCAGATGTTCCTTGCAGTTTGAAAAGTCTTTCTTCTTCTATTCCCCTCATGACAAGTGAGTGATCAGATGCTTTTCTCCCCTCAAGCTTGCCATCAAACATATGAATGGAGTGACCTTGCTGGCGGATGTGGACCAAGGACAGCAAGTTTCTCTTTAGCTGTGGGAGATATAAAACATGATCAAGAAGAAAGTCTGGGAGACTAGGCAGTTTAAGCCTGATTGTGCCAAGCCCTGATGGCTTGATTTTTGACTGATCTGCAAAGTAAACTACTCCATCAACATTGTCAGTGAAATCTTCAAAAAAGTCTTTTCTATGAGTCATGTGACAGGTTGCTCCTAAATCAAGCAGCCAATCATTTTTCCAGGAAGCAAGTGAAGTATTAAACAAATCTTCATTTACTCCAATGTTACATTGTGCCTCAACATAGTGAGCGGATTCAGGTGCTTTACCTTTGTCTGTATCATCCGTTTTACCTTTCTGTTGGTTTCTTCTCTGCTCAATTTTGTCCCATGGTAGCTTGCATGTAGAGGCATCATGTGATCCATTTCTTTTGCAACGAATACAATGTAAATCTAGCTTTTCTCCTTGAGAATGTCTACCCCCCTGCCTCTGAAGTATCTTCCTCTTCCTCTTCGTCCACCTCTTCCTCTTGTAGAATCTTGAGCAGGATACTTTTCTTTATGAGCCAGGCATACAGTCTCTTCAGAAGATTCAGGGGCTGTCTTCTTTCAAAAGGCTTTTTCTCTTTCAACAAACTTTTTCACAAGAGAGTCAAAGGTTATATCTTTGGGATTTCCATTTGCTTGCAAAGACTCAAGATAATTGGCGTATGTAGGATAAAGTGCCTTGAGAAAAGAAATAAGAGAGATATCCAGCTCAACTTTAGTGGATTTGATATCATGCATTATGGACTTTATTTCAGATGCAAGAGCAAGAGGATCATTATTTTGCAGTTTAAGAGTGAAGAGTTTAATCATGAGTTGGACGACTTCAAGTGCAGAATGTGAGTCATAGAGTTCTTTTAGCTTTTGTAAAGCTTCAAAGGCAGTTGAATATGATGAAATATGGCGACTCACCTCTTTATTTACAGATACTGCAATTAATGCATAAGCTTTGTTGTTCTTGTTTTCCCAAATGGCGAGCTCTTTGTCTGACCTAGGCTTTTCTGGGTCACTATCTCCTTCTCCGACACACACTCCTTTCCACAACTCATTGAAGATGAGGGTGTGTTGTATCATCCGGGACCAATCAGGATAGTTCTCCTTGCCAGTGAGAACTATTCCCACCATGGATATGATTGAATGCATTCTGTGAAAAAAATAACTTCTGCTGATAGAATAATACTTCTGATGGCAAAAAAAATGTACTTTTGTGGAGGAAAAAAAACTTTTGCTACTAAAAAAAATGATTCTGATATGAAAGTATATTCAAAACCATCCAAAATCTGAGCAGGAATAGAATTCTGCTACGCCATTTATATATTATTGACCATTGAAACAAATGTTGATAACCATGCTACCACTGTAACATATATCATGACATATATATCACCGCATAAACAATTTGAGCGCTTGTGTTAAACGCTACCACTGTAAAATTTGAGCACTGTGTTAAACGCTATCACCGTATCATATATCATAGCATATATATATCACATAAAAAATTGAGCGCTTGTGTTAAACGCTACTACTATAACATATATCACCGCATATACATAAACAATTTGAGTGCTTGTGTTAAACGCTACCACTGTAACATATATATACCATAAGGGGCATTAGAAGGTCACAGTAGTGGGTAGTGTTGCTTCGAGAAGTTTTTTTCTAGTCTATTTTGCGTTTTAGGGCTGAAGTGTGGGAGTGCAGACAATGGATTCTCCCTCAATGAGTTCGTATTTGCAGAGCTTTCTCGAGCAAGAAAAGCAAAAAGCGATGATGAATGAACTCGTAGGAAAACTTACAGATGTTTGCTGGGATAAATGCATTACAAGTGCTCCTAGGAGAAAGTTCAACTCCAGCGAGACTGCCTGTCTCACCAATTGCGCTCAACGATTTTTAGACATGAGTGCAATAATCATTTGACGGTTTCAGTGCATGACACTTCTCGAAACAAAGTTGCCAGACCTTCGCTAGCTAGTTTACCTGCATTCCATTACAATTCTTTAGCTTCCTTGACATCGAGATGGTTGCCAAAGCTAACCCAGGCTCTAAGGCACATATATGACAGTGGGTCCAGGCCTCAGGTGCATGGCTTCATATCCCAGAGTTGTCACTGCGATTACAGCGAAGCAGGTGACTGTTCAGAGGAAATATAATAAACGCATGTCAGGCTAGGGTTTGTAATGAGCAGCTTTTAGCCAACGGACCAGCATACAACACACAATAGCTACTGTGGAGGGGACAGAAAGTAGTAGGCAATGGACAGAGGACAAAGAGTAGTAGGCAGATGGGAGTTACAACTATTTTGGGAGCTGGCTCTGATACCATGTCAGGCCAGGCAGTAACTCTCCAAATGCAGTAAAATTGATTCGTCTATTATTCCATAGGTAGGTTATTGTTATATACAACAGGAGTGATTGTTCAGTTCATCTCCTGATGACTGTTCACATTCCTAATTTATTTATTTACACAAATTCCCCCAATCATGAAGATTAGGTGTCAACACCTTCTTCCCCTTGAGTGGATCTCATTCTTATCCTCCTCTCCCTATATAAATAACTTCCTCTTACCCTTTGTTTTATAGTACAACACATAGTGAAAGCGGTGGAGAGATAGAACCAACTGCAAAATTATGAAATCTTTAGCTTTTGATAGAAGTAGATTAGTGTTAGATGACAAAAGACTAGTCTTTGGTAGCTAAAGCATGAGGAGAGAGAGTTAGAGCTTGGAAGCCATTTCTTGTCAAGCTAGAGGAGGAAAAGAGTGTTCAGAAGGCATGTAGTGTGACTTGGATGCCACAAAGGAGATCTCCAACGTCAAGGCTTGGGTTGTATTTCTCTTTGAAGTTTATTTTAATACAACTAATGGTTTATTTCCTATATCAGGTGTAGTATTAAATTTGATAGCTTAGAACTCCTTGACCTTTTAAGTAGATTGGATTCAGTTTTATGATATCACATTTGTTGTTGTTTCTTGTATGTTTGTTTCATGTACTTGAACAAAAGGAACAAAAGGAAGCTGGACCAAGGAAGCAAGATCACCATCAAGTGGATTAACGTTATAAGAGTTAGGCCCTCTTATTCGATTCTAATCTAAGGTAATTTACATCAGATTATCTTGTTTGTGGCTAGACCCACTCTATTGGGCTAGAGGGATCGTCTTTCTCCACAGAGACTATATTCCTACACCACAGTAGGTATTACAATAGGCTGTGTTGATGGATATGATGACACTAGTGGAGATAATGGTAAACTAACAATGATAGATGATGTATCTAATGTGTTTAGAGATGAAGTAGAAGATGAAGAAGTATCCAAGTTTTCCAACTAATACTGAATGTAAGCTTTCTAGGTAGTGATTTGAAGTTGGTCTGCAAAGCTTTGAAGTTTATCAAAATTTAACCACAACTCATGATCAATTTTGGAAAAGAGGGATTTAGTAGAAGGAAGGTACGAGTCAAACCTAGTATGATAAAAAACCACTTTTGAAAGGGAAGACTTAGATTTAGATCGAAATAAAGATTGCTCAAACTGAATATCAAAACAAATATCTTCAATAGTCAATACTTCATCAGGTAGAGATGTAGTTTTTACCAATTTTCTAGGTTCACTTTCAGGAATAGGAGTTTGGGTTTTTAATGTAAATTCTCTAGATCATCAACAATAGTAGGTGGATTCGGGTTAGATTCGACCTTGTGTATCTTTTAGGAGCCAAATTTTTTACACCTTGAACTTGATGAGATTACTTAAATCAGCCTTCCTCTGGATATTGGAATCTGTCACCCACAGAACCAGTCTTGGAAGCACTAATATAATTGTTATAGCTCCAAATCTCACTATTATGGTTTGTGATGCTGCACTCATGGCCTAGGTGTTGTGCCATACAACAACCTCCCATTTCATATCATTACTATTCTAAAAAAATGGGTCCCTTTTTTAATTTTTGTTTTTAAATTGGTACCAATTTAAAGTTCTATTTCAAAAAGGACTTAAGAAATAAAAGGAAACATTATTAAAAGGCCTTTTCAATAAAACCAATCAAAAAACCCAACGTAAAACGATTTATCTTATCATTGCGATAAAGTGATCGCAAGATCGCATATCGCAATGACAAAGAGAGCATAACTTAAGGGGCATCTTGATTTTCGCCGATGTGAAATCGCTATCGGATATCGGCAAATTATAAAGTAACACAATTAACAACCCTTGCTCCGATACGATGCGAAATCGGCAATCGGCAATCGGCGATAATACTTAAGTGCAAATAAGCTCCCCCTTGCTCCGATGCGATGTGATATCGCTATCGGCGATCGGTGACTCACCATGCCCACATCCTAAACAACCCTACTCGCTACTCCCGACGCGATGTGATATCGCTATCGGCGATCGGGGATTCCAAATGAAACCAAAGCAATGACTTAGGATTTTCCCCGATGCCCGATTGCGAAAAGGTTAAAAAGTGCAGTTTTCAAAGTAGAAAATCATAAAGGCAGGTTAATATGATTTATTCGTAATTAAGGCAATATCTTTTGAAAAGCCGCTCATCCACGTTCAACCTCCAAATCGCCCAAGACATGCTTCAAATAAATCATTCGGCCATTAACCGAAGCGATTGGTATTAATGAGATTGACAGGCCTTAACGACCATTTAATGAAAACAGCAAGCTTGCGATCTATTCACAGATTTGATCCGAAAGCTGTCTTAAGTCAATCGATCACTATGAATGCATCAAGATATATATACCTCACCCTATTCAATTCATGTTATTGTTGCCTGTGTTACGCCTATCTTTCGCTCTGTGCAGGATTCCTCCACAGAAACAGAATTGAGTGGAATGGGAAAGAAGTCCAAAAATACTACAATGACTACTGCTTCGCCAGCCGCAGGGCAATCTGTTGTGGATTCAAGCGGTAAAAAGAAAGGACTGATATCAGATACGACATGCCTGGGACTTACCAGGGCCACTTGGCAAGGAACATATAATTTGATTGAAGCCGAAGAGCCAAAGGTGACCGGGATACAAGTCTCATGCGATAGTACCAGCAAATCTGAGGCCAATCTAAAAGACTTGGCCAACTCCTTTTTGCACAGAATAGCGGCCCGAGAGCAAATTCTCCCATATACGGATGTGGTAAGGTGGGAAATCCAAGAGATCCCAATTACCAATAGAATGTTTAGCACTACAAATGGGAGGATTTTCAGTTCTTTTCGAGCCGCAGATCTAAGGCAAATGTATCACCTACAGGCAGAAGAAAAAAAATATAGTATAGCATTTCTGGAGAAATTTCGAGTAGAGAACGAGACCAAGTCCAAACCAATTCAAGTCTGGAGACAAAATCCAGCAAAGCACAAGCATGAATCATCGGGTAAGTACTCAGTCGACTCCCTATGTTCTCCTTACTGTTATGCTGGAATTATGTTGTGTAGGCTATGGGGATTGCATGACTCCGCCAATTTCACCATAGAAATGGTCCCCTTAATGGAGGCGGCATGTAGTGGCGAGATTATGGATTGGGCGGATTATTATTATCCGACAAGTTAGCCAAGGCCATTCTCGGAAAAATTTTCAAGTTTAGGTTAACTCTCGGCTTCACAGAGAGGGTTTCATTCCCGCATTTTATTACAGCGGCCTATGTGTTGGATGTATTATGTTTTTAATTCTGAGTTTCTATGCTCGGATGGAGGGTTGGACGTCGCAAGACCCCACAACCATCCACTATATCATTCAAAAGTTGTGGAAGACCAACTACAAACACCACCTTTATCAAATCTGCAACGGTTTCATGTTGCCAATTTATTACTCTATTTTTGATAAGCCTGCCCCGAAGATTTCTGAACAAGCAGGGGTAGATTTAACTGCAGTAGCAAGTTGTTTTGGAGAGGAGAAATTCACCTACATCAGAGTTTTTGGCAGTCAGGTCAGGCCCCATGTGCTCCCACTTTACATCCCTGATAAGTTACTTGCCAGGGAAGTAGCTTATCAAATCAATGCGGATGGGGTTACTCAGACCCTGAAGAAAGCGAAAAAGCATGTTTGGCCCTCTTTTCCCTTACGAATTGGAATTTATACCCTACATGATATCAAACATGCAGAGAAGGAAGCTGGGAAGATAAATTCACTCACTCTGGCTACTCTGCCAAGCAGGCAGTATGATCCAAGGAAAATCGTTTACAATGCGCTCGACCAGGCCAAATTGGCCAAGGTCGAGCACAAAGAAGACAGATTCGAGGATTTGTTTGCATCAGCCGAATCGCTGTATCAAGTTAAGTCGCTTCCCAGAAATGTATACAACGATGAAGGGCTAGCCGAATTTAACAGAATTAGAGAACAGAGGTTGCAAACTCTGCCTCTAGACCTGTTAGTGACTATTCCGACGACGACAAAATCAAGCGAGCCTGAGCAGCGAAGTAATACGCCACCTCCTACTACATCAAATTAGCAGGAGGAAGTGCATAATCAAAGGCAGGAAGAAACCCAGGAAAATGTGTAGCGACAGGAAGAAACCTAGGCGAAAGCCCAAGAAGAGAGTAGCTCTAAAATTAATGATGATAGACTAGTTGATCCGAATTTGCTCCAGCAATGGCAGCAATTCAATTCAATCAACGGCAACCTAGAGTGCTCAAGAGATGATGAGGTTTCTAAAGAAGGCGACACATAGGAAGCGACATCGAAACCGGTTTGAGGCGAAACCAGCGACCTACCCAAATCAAAAGAAACAGAAATAATTCCTAAGGATCCATCGGGCGAAATCATTTTGCAAATTGAAGAGATTCCCCCTTTGGATGTATTTTATAGCCCTAAGCATAAAGTTGTTGTAAAGTGACAGAGGAAAAGGAGAAGGGCTGATCAACCTTCTCTATTCCTTGAATTAACAGTGACGGGCAATGTTGTGTGGAAAGAGGAATTCAACCCCTCCGATGCCTTAACCAAGCTATCGCAATACGTTGGAGCATATTCGGCGGCGACCATTGATAAAGCATCGAAGCTGAGTAGTTTATTGAAAGCGAAAGATCAAGACATATTTTCACTACAGGCGCAATTATCGGAAGTTCAGCAGAAGGCAGAACAGGCGGAGCAGGAATTGCTAGTACAACAGCAGAACAATTATCAGCTGACTAAGCAATTACAAGAGGAGAAACAGAGGATTCAAGAGGGCGCAATCCAAAGGCAAAAGGAACTATCGGCAGCATTGGAACAATTAAGAATATCAACTAAGGGAACGATAAAAGCTAAAGATGAGCAAATCGCTCAATTGTCCACTCAAATTGAGCAAATGAAAAGGCTCCCTCAGGTAGATGAATTCAAAGCAGAAGCGCTTCAATTGAATAAGGCATTGATTAATCAGGTTAAGCTCCTATGTCAGCAGATTACACAAGTAGAACCATTGTGCGAGTTGGTAGCATCCATAAGCGAAAAGGTAGAAAACGCAAGGACCGACTTAGATCAGGCCGAAGAAACACTGACAAGTTTTATAGAATGGCAAGATTCCGATCAAGGCCAGGCGACTAATCTACCGAGAATTCTAGAATCGCACAAAGAAATATTATTCACAAAATGGCAATCACAGTTAATGAAGGCAGAAAGAGCGATTTTTAGATGCAAAGCAACCACTGGTAATTTGGTTGAATTAGTAAATAATACGCTTTATTTGTCTAATATGATTTCCCAATGTACTCCAGGCCAATTAACGACAACAAAGATGTTGGAGCATTCATGCTACCTGGAGCTCGAGAAAAATGGAAGATTAATCGCGGGGATCAACAACTTAACATGGGATGCTTATTGGTTCTTCTTAGTGAAGCCATACAGTCAAAGAGCCGCCTTAAAATGCCTTACAGATGCTATCGCGTATATCATACCCGACATTCAGGATGCCACCTTTGCTGCCCAATTCAGCTTGCGCCTCAACAGATCGCCAGAACTGGAGCCGATGCTTGCGATAAGCCAGCTCAGGTTTAAAGGCAAACAACCTAAGTCATGATTCACATCGCCGACTTCCAGATCGCCCCAAGGAGATAGATCGCATTTACTGATGCCAATTTAGTAGGATTTTGTTTCATAGATTTTTTAGCTTAATGGTATTTCTAGACCCTTTCATGCATTTAGAAAGGGTCGTAAATTTTTGTATATGACTTAAACCCTGAAGTTGCACTATTGTACTTCAGGGATATTCTTTTATGAAACTGGACCAATTATTATGAATTTAATGAGGAAGGTTTTTATGCAAATGTGCACTATTGTCTTTGTTTAAAAGCATTTCTGTGTTGAATGAGGAATTTTGAATAGCGATTGATATTTGGGATTGATCGGCAGCTCACATGGTACTATTATCTGCGTCTGTACTCATTCCTGTTATATGAATTGTTGTTTAAATCGCTCTTGCTATTATCGCTTATATATATATATGTGCTTTTCACAGCATCCTTTATGCATTCCACTATTGGTTGTCTATAGCATGCTTCTCTTTCAATCGTATATATGTATCGATGATATAAACAGTGAATGCAGTAATTTGTATTTATCGCTTCATTGTGACTATTCATATGAAGTAATCTTTGATTGATTGAATATCTCATATTTATTTTACAGAGCCATCTATATTCCTGTTAGATAGATAAAGATTATTTAACACTGCATTCCGAATGAATAAGTTGTTCCCGGGATTAGTATTAGTTTCCCTATTTTTGTCAATAGAATAAGCTAGTCGCCTATCATTAAAAACAAACTATTCATCACCCATCCATCCCTTTTATTCATTATCGGGAAACTGGTCCCGTTATCTCCAGTCGGAGCCACCATCCCAAACGGAAAAGGAGTTGTACCAAGGTCCGGACCAGGTGGTTATCGCCCAATGTTGTTGTAGCGATTTTCGAGGCATCAACATTTCTGGTGCTAGAAGGAGGGCCATCCACTATGAATGGCGAGTAAGCCAACACCTACAAACCATTCAAAGAGTAATTCACCCTCCAGCTCTCCTCGGACATCTCGTTCGCATTCTGAATCTCCAGTATCCAGACGAGACGAAGAAGAACCAACAACTACTGCTCAATTACATCAAAATTCAGAACACTTAAGTCTGGAGTCCCCTGAAGTTCAATCCATCATCCAGAAACTTCAAGGCTTCTCAATTTCGCCTCCTAGATCTGAAGTATCACAAGGCAGTCAAACTTCGCAATTTCGCTTAACCCCTCACCTTACCAGACTCCAAAGCGAAAAGCTAGGTATTGAACCACCCGAGTTTCCTTTACTCGAAAGGAAAAGGATTAAAAGGACCGCTGAAGGTTCTGGTAGCGAAACCTTTTCTCCATCATCATCCATCTCATCATCACCTGTGCGAAGTCAAACACCCACTTCACCACTGGATATCGTTGTTCACCAAGGGACTTCATCTCAAACATCGCAATCTTTTCAGTCTGTACTTACACCTCCCCCTAAAGCACCTGGAACACCACAAGCAATCATTGGTAATCCTAAAATGGCCCAAAGACCATGGAGAAGTCCTGGTGCAGTCACTATGCCTGCACCTTTACATCCTTTACCCGATTACCCCGAAAAATGTCTACCCAAGTTCAATCCAGATGCTGGAACTTCGGCAGAAGAACATATAAACAATTTTATGCTGTCAGTCAATCTAAAGGGAGTCACTGAAGAAGATGTGGTAGTAAGATTATTTCCCTATACACTGCAAGGATATGCAAGGTCTTGGTATTTTTCCTTGCCCTCTGGATCCATCACAAGTTGGAATATCTTCCAGGAACAATTTCTCACCAAATACGGCGGTGACAGATCCTTAGCTACACTTGTCCATGAGCTTTCCAATTTAAGGATTGAGTCAAGAGAACCCATTAAGGAGTTCAACTCCCGATTCAACAAACTCTTGAACAAAATCCCCACTGATGATAAGCCAAGTGAACAAGTTAGAAGCGAGTGGTATATCACTGCTTTGCCTTCGAACATAGCCATATTTGTCAATAGGGCTAAACAGCCTACATTGGCCGAAAACATGAAGGAAGCACTTGCTGTGGAAAAAACTGTAATCGCCTTAGAATAGAAAACTACCTTGGAAGAACGAAAATCTAAAAAAGTGTCCTTTAAAGATGACTCAAAGAAAAAGATCACTAAGGAGCCATATGACATGGAGGGCCTTCAGAAAGTCCTTAAAACCATGTTAAACGAAATGGTCGAAATAAAGAAACAAGTATCAGAATCTTCAACAAAGAAACCATATAGGAATTTCAAGAAACCCGAGTCCAAGCCTCCAAACATTATATCATACACAGACTCAGATCCTGAGGAAGAAGAAGAGGAAGAAATAGTTACACCATCTGAAGAATAAGAAGAGGAAGTAGTTGAATGTCACGGGATGTGGGACTTTATAATCCCTAATTCCGATACTGATGCTGAGCAAGAAGCCTTTCCTATCACTACAAGGAGTAAAGGTACCCCCGAACTTGTTCAAGCTAATCCAAAGAAAAGGAGTGCTGGAACCAATACTGCAAAGGAAAAGGTACTCGCTAGGAAGCTAGCCGCGATAGTATCTAACAATCAGCCATCATCCTCCACTACACCTTCGTCATCTAAGACATTGGTAGTTTCTGATTCGATGGATTATAATATTGTCGATGACATGAAGAAAACTAAGGCAAACATCACC
>APFE031559193.1:0-11392 GCA_000404065.3 Pinus taeda
TTTTATGGTTTAGGCTTTATGGGTTAGGGTTTAGGGTTTATAACACTTTAGTAAGTTCTTTCAGGTTTGCAGTTTAAGGTTTAGGTTTTAGTTTTAGGGTTTATAAAACTTTAGTAAGTTCTTTTAATAAACATTTAAATAAAATATACAAAACACTTTTTAAAAAGGTTATAAAATCCTTAGGGTTTAGGTTTTGGGGTTTCTAGTTTGGGTTTTAGGGTTTAGCGTTTATGGTTTAGGATTTATAACACTTCAATAAATTAATTTATGAAACACTTAAATAAAAGTTTCAAAATGCCTAGTGAAATGTTTTTAATTCTTAGGGTTTAGTGTTTAGGGTTTAGGGGTTATAACACTTTAGTAAATGATTTTAATAAGCACTTGAAAAAGTTACAAAAAGTTTTTAAAAATGTTATAACATGCTTAGGGTTTATGGCCTAGGGTTTTAGGTGCACTCTCTCCTCTTCTCTTTGTGTTCTATAAAGATTGGTGGCAACTCATTCTTTGGCATGTTGGATTCTTTTTACATAGGTTACAAGAGCTCTATGCCTTCTTCCTTCTTCCATTCTGGACTTGACAACATCTTCCACTATTGCACACCAGAGATTGACAAGGCAATGTGTGATGTGTTCATGCCTGTGATCTATTCTTTGTCTCTTGATTACTATATCAGATGGATTTGGACTATGATTTATTTTAGCTCTTCAGGTTTGTGTTGTAGTAGTACATGTGCAATCATGTTCCAAGGATCTTGTTTGTCATTACCATGCACTTACTTTGAATTTTTCTTTCACTTAGGGCAGATATTCTTTCAATTTTTCCATATAATCATTGTTATAATTTTGGTTAACAAACTAATCTCAACCCTTATACTCCATTTCACTATTTGGTCACTGATCTTTAGTGCTTTTGGGTGCTTAGATAGTAGCTAAAGTTTGCTGATCCAATTTGTTTTTTGTTGTCATGTCGAATGTTCATTGTGCCAACAAAGGGAACCAACCTGATCGCATACCCCAATTAGATCCGCTTTCATTTGGAGTGGCTAGTTCCAACGGATTTTGAAATAATCCCGGTAAACTGTTATAGGTGTTCTAATATTTTTTCTGAGGAAGACTTAATTAAATCAACAAAGAATCTAACCTAATAGGCAATAAGCTCTACCTATACTGATTATACCACACTTGTGTTAATCTTAATTATTCTAAACCGTATGCGCTACATGGAGCATAATGAAAAAGAAATTAAACATCAGTATCTAGATTCCAAGTCCAAATGAATCAATTACTAAGTTCACTGAGAACAGAGGCTGTATTTGCATATTACCTTTTTTCAATATTTATACCCAACCCTTTTCCTCTTTCCTTCGTACATTAGTCCGATGATGAGTCTGGGTTTAAGACTCGAACGTTCGACCATATAAAGATGAACAGTGCGGAGAAATCTGAACCCGCTCAGAAATAAAATCTATTATTTCCTGGGTTATTTCAACCAACTTCATAGAGGTACCTCGAGACTGACATGTCAATAACCAGTGTGAAATTTTAGGATCGAATTGATGAGGTTTCAAATTTATTTCCATGGAAGGCAAGAATCTAGGTGATCCCAAAGGAACAAGACTTATGTGAAGTCATGTCTAATTCTAAAGTGGACCTTAAGGAGCACACAGACATTAGTGGTAGTGGACCTTGAAGTGTAGGCAACATGGGATAATAAGGACATAAATTCATAAGGGGTGATCCTCGAAGCTATTAAGGATCACATGATTTCTTTTGTTGCAAAAAATACTATATCTAAGAACATGTTTGATAACTTGGTATCGCTTTTTCAAAGTGATAGCATGAGTCAGAAAAATATTCTATAAAATAATCTCAAAGTGTGTAAAATGAACCCCTTTGAAAATGTGACAAACTACCTTATGAGGATCACATAGATCCATGACCAACTTGGAACTATTGAAAAAGTTATATTGGATGTAGAGCTAGTGAATGTTACTTTGAATGGGTTCACCAAGGCCTAGGAACCGTTCGTCATGGGAATATGTGCATGAGAGCATCTTTCAAATTGGGAGAGACTGACAACATCCAAGAGGAGACTCATAAAGAGTTTGGGAATAACCAACAAGGAGGAGCAACAGATGAAAACTTAGCCTTGGTTAGCAAGACGAAAAATACCAAAGGAAACGTTTCCATCAAGAAGGATGAAAGTCAAGGAGAGGGACAATACTATGGACATAAGAGAGATATGAGTAAAGATCGAATGATATATCTTCCATTACAATCACCACTTTTCTTGTCGGTTTCTATAAAGGAAGACAATGGGAAGTCACAAATAGTTGTGGTGACAACAAAGACATAGTTGAGTGAGCTTGCTTCCAAGTTCGAGCGTGAATTTTCACTTATGTCTTGCTTTTCTTCCAACACTTTTGTTAGAAGTGCTTGGTACTTAGATAATGGCACCTGCCACCACATGAAAAAGGCTAGAGAGTTATTCAAGAGTTTTATAGAGGTTGACTCAGGGATCCATATTGACTTGGCAATGAGGCCGAGTATGCAGTGAAGGGATGGGGAATAGTTTAATTCCAGATTGAGTCAAGAGTGTGCTTTGATGGATAGGAGGTACTATGTATACATGGCGTAGAGAAAAACCTTTTTTCCATCTCAATAATGGAGGGAAAAGGATCTGAGGTTAAAAGACAAAGATGGAAAGTATTCATCTACCCAAATGGATCTAGTTTGAAGACTGGAGTGAGGATTGGAGTCCAAGATGGGAACTTATAAAAAATTAAGAGTCAACATACTCAGACACTAGTGCACAATAGTAAGAGAATGTGTGAGGTTTAACATGGGGGATGGGACATCCCCATCACAGGTCGCTACCAATACTGATATGAATGGCCACTAGGCTTCTACAATTTAGTATGGATGAGTAGGGGTGTGAAAAGGGTGTACACTTGGAAAGAATGTCAATGCATCATTCCCTAGCAATGAAACTCGACCCAAAGGAATTTTGAATATGATCCCTTCTGATTTACCAGGGCCTATGTGAATATCTTCATTAAAGGGCACATCATACTATGTAACCTTCATTGATTACTTCTCCAAGAAGGACTAGATCTACTTCATAAAAAACAAGGGTGAGGTCTTCAATCATTTTAGAGATTTCAAAGCTTGTGTGCAGAACATGAAAAAACAAGAATATCAAAGTTTTAAGGACAAACAATGAGGGTGAATACACCTCTAATTAGTTCACTAATGTACGCAAGGAGATAGGGATAAAGAGGGAGAAAAAATTGGCCTATGGGGTTGCAGAGAGGAAGAACCATTTTATCATCTGTGACGTGAAGGACATAACACATAACCAAAGTTTGAAGATGGTTTTATTGGTTGATACATGCAATACAACTATGTATTTGCAGAATAGGAGCCCACGTTAGAGTCTGGAGGATAAGACACTAGAGGAAGCATCCACAAGAAAGAAATTCGAGACAGGACATCTCGGGATATTTGGTTGTCTAATCTACACACACATAGCTATCGAAAAGTGGATAAGGTTATAGCCTTTAGGTGCGAGGGGCATCCTAGTGGGATACAGTGGGGAATTGAAGGCTTCTAGGGCCTTCTTGACAAATCAGTGGTAGACAGTGGTGAGCCGAGATTCCAAGTTCAAGGAGAAATTGGCATCTTGGAAATGGAGGACCTACCTGAAGATATAGAGGGGACTCAGGAGGAGGATCCAAAGGATGAGTCGAGAGAAAATACTTCGAGTAGCAGATATATACAACTTTTAGTGCAATAGGAGTAGCCAATGCCTTCAACATCGCTTAGTAGGCCCAGGTGGGTAAAGCAAACCTTATAAGATATGCAGGAGCATGTTGAACCTCCCAAGTCCACTTTTACAGAGACAAAACCTTTATGATTTTTTTTGACGTACATGGATTTGAATACCATCATGATAGACTCAAAGCCTTCCAGCTTTGACGAGGAAGCTAATCAAGAAGTGTGAATAGATACCATGGTGGAGGAAAACAACTCCATCATGAAGAATGATGTTTCGAAGATTGTGTCTAGACCAAAGGGGAAGTAAGTTGTGAATTCCAAGTGGCTTTATAAGGAAAATCATGTAGAAGATGGTAGTGTGGAGAAATAAAAGGCTAGATTTACGGATCGTGGGTTCTCTCATAAAGAGGGAGTAGACCGTGAGGAGACTTTTTCTCCTGTAGCTAGATACTCCTTTACTAAAGAAGTTCTTTCAATAGCTTTTGAGACAAGGTGGACCATCCACCAAATGGATGTGAATATCACCTTCCTCAAGGTCATTATTGAGGAGGAATTCTATATCGAGAAACCATAGGGGTTTGAAGTCCATGATAGAGGGACTTATGTATGTAGCTTTAATCAATCGATATATGGACTCAAATGGGTACCCAAGGCATGGTATTCCAGGAGCGCTAGCAATATGCAAAACATAGGCTTCACCAAGAGTGAGGTGGATCCCTACCTATACTTCTTGTTGATTGGGTCGAAGCCCCACATTTTAGTGTGGTATGTGGATGATCTCATTCGAATAGGTGTAGAGAGATTGATTACAGGTTGTATTTCAGATTTAACATTAGAATTTGAGATGATGGATATGAGGTCTATGCATCATTTTCTTGGAATTTGCAGCGAACACACGAGATCTTCCTTAGGTAGGGGAAGTACAAACTATAAACTTATCTCCATTGTTAAATTTGCACCCATCTTCACTCCTATTGCCTTCACATTGGTAGCTTAAAAATAGAGTTCATATCTCGTGTCTTAAGCCAAAAATCCCTCATTTCATAGATTTTTGGTGCTTTGTGTGTTCTATGCATAGTAACCTTCCGAGCCAATCGTTTTGTGTATATTTTGCACACTTTGATCATTCTCCCTCTCCACGCAACTACTAGAAGATTCTCTCCCTTTGAACCTATGTCATTTTTGGTTCACAAACTCATTTCTTTCTTTGCCATATTCCATGAAAAAATGGGACAGTATGGGAGATCGTCCTCCACTCAGGCTGCCCAGTCTAACTTCAGTGTTGTTAGCGCAAGGCATTTCATGGTTAGGTGGGTAGTCATGACAATTAAGAGATGTTGCTATGGGCCTACCTGTGACATGCCATAGGAGAGCCAACCAACGCATAAGAGGCCCTCAACAGGAACGCAAAAATGTATGACACACCTTCCCTCTAAGAGCTTTGGATATGTATGTTCCTCCCTTCAGTCGATCATCACTTTATTTCCACATAGATTTTGTATACATCCATAGTTCACATAGTCATGCTTACATACACAGGTTGTCATGAAAAAGTGTTGTTACGCTCATAACTGAGACTTCTTCATCAACTTGAAGCTAATATTTTTATAGTTACTCTGAAAGATTCTAGTTTCCTTGTGCTCCATAAACCTAATAAATAAGAAGTCATTTTTATAACCTCCATAATGGAAACCTTATTATCCTCTCTATGTATATGTTTTAGTTCCAAAAAACCCAAATCAACAAATACTCTAACTTCTACACCATTATATCTTAACATTTTCCAAGTTGTGTTAACATTCTTTCGATGATTTACAAAATGATGGAAATACTTAGTGTTTTCGTCTTCTTTAGGAATCCACAAGGCTCTACTTTAAGTTTATGATTACTTTTGTTATTATTCAAAAAAATTTCTCCTTCTTGTTTCTAAACCTTTTACCTAATATTTAACAACCATCATCTAAACCAACTACAACTTCACTAAACAAAGCTTCCAAATTATCTACTAATTCTTGCTCATACCCAATTTTCTTTTGATGTGTCCAAATCAAAAAGCATTATTTTGATGTTTCTAGATTTTTGGTGGAATGAATAAATACTAACTTACACTAATATCCATTATATGGACTCCAATTTGATTTTATGATTATTTTGAATTTTTCGGCTTTCCCACCATGGAATTTTAACAGGTCACTCTTTTTTAAATTTTAACCGGTCACCTTTTTTCAAGAAGTTTCTAGTAGGCCAATTATATTTTATGATATGTATATAGTCATTCAGTAGTCAGATTGAATTTAAATGGTTTCCTACTATGTTTTCCAATCTTCAAGGGCACTAGTTGGTGATCAGATTAACCATGCCACCAAAGTCAACACCCACACCAACCCCCAACCTTTAATAAAAAACAATAACTTCATTCCTAAAAAATATATTCAACTCTTTTGGCTATTTTGAGTTCACTCAACCTTAAAACTATCCACCCAAAGAACATCTTCATTGCCTTTGCATTCAATAGACCAAAATCTTTTATTCTCTTAAAAAAAATGATAATAAATCATGATAGTTAATTTGGGTCTCCAGGAGATTTTAACTCCTACAAAGTTTAGATTACCTACCATTATAACAATCTTTGCATAACAAATTTAGTAATAAATGTATGTTGCTAGGTAAAACTTATTCAATTAAAATAACATGATGTACAAAATTTTACCATTTTATTGTGCTACATTAAACACTTAAACTATGCAAACTAAAAAATTTAATAAATATATAACTAAGCTAACTAAAAGAGTTTAATAAATATTTAATTATTGGTCTTTAAAAAATATTCAAAATAACTTGTAAATATCATTATTTATTATAAAAACGTGATTTCAATCAAAATCATACTCAAATAATCATGCCATTTAAAGTAGCTCAAATAGTCATGTGTTAAAGCAGTTAAAAATTTAACACATGCTTTTAATAAATTTAAAATGCTTTTAATAAACACTTAAATAAAACTTAAAACATGATTTTTAAACTAGTATTAAATGCTTAGGGTTTATGGTTTAGGGCTTAGGGTTTGGGGTTTAGGGTTTATTGTTTATGGCTTAGCATTTATCACAATTTAGTAAAAAATTTTAATAAACATTTAAATAAAAGTTAAAAAACACTTTTAAAATTTTTATGAAATACTTAGCGTTTAGGGTTTAGAGTTTTTGGTTTAGGGTTTCGGGTGTAGGGTTTAGGGTTTAAGGTTTATAATGCTTTAAATAAACACTTAAACAAAAGTTACGAAACAATCTTTAAAAAGTTATAAAATCCTTAGGGTTTAGGGTTTAGGGTTTGGGGTTTCAAATTTAGGGTTTATAAAACTATAGTAAATTCTTTTAATAAACACTTAAATAAAAGTTACAAAACACTTTTTAAGGTGTTATAAAATTCTTAGGGTTTGAGGTTTAGGATTTGGGGTTTAGGGTTTAGGACTTAGGGTTTGGATTTTATGGTTTAGTATTTAGGGTTTAGGTTTACGGTTTACGTTTAAGGTTTATAACACTTTAGTAAATTATTTTAATAAAGACTTAAATAAAAGATACAAAACACTTTTTCAAAGGTTATAAAATGCTTAGGGTTTAGGTTTTGGGGTTTCTAGTTTTGGTTTTAGGGTTTAGCGTTTTGGGTTTCAGATTTATAACACTTCAATAAACTCTTTTAATAAACATTTAAATAAAAGTTAGAAAATTCTTGGTGAATTGTTTTTAATTCTTAGGGTTTAGTGTTTAGGGTTTAGCGGTTATAACACTTTAGTAAATGATTTTAATAAACACCTAAAAAAGTTACAAAAATATTTTAAAATTTTATAACATGCTTAGGGTTTAGGGTTTAGGGTTTAGGGTTTCGAGTTTAGTGTTTGGGATTTACAACACTTTAGTAAATGCTTTTAATAAGGACTTAAAAAAAAGTTACAAAACACTTGTTAAAATGTTATAAAATTCTTTATGGTTAGGGTTTAGGCTTTAAAATGTTATAAAATGCTTAAGTTTTAGGGTTTAGTGTATAGGGTTTAGGGCTTAGGGTTCGGGGTTTTGGATTTAGGGTTTAGGTTTTACGGTTTGTAACACTTTAGTAAATTCTTTTAATAAACAATTAAATAAAAGTTAGAAAACACTTTTTAAAATGTTATAAAATTCTTAGGGTTTAGGGTTTAGGGTTTGGGGTTTAGGGTTTAGGGTTTAGTGTTTATGATTTAGGGTTTATGTTTTATTGTTTTGGGTTTAGGGTTTAGGGTTTATAACACTTTAGTAAGTTCTTTTAATGAACACTCAAAAAAAGTTACAAAATGCTTTTTAAAATGTTATAAAATGTTTACGTTTTTGGTTTTAGGGTTTAAGGTTTAGGGTTAAAGGTTTATGGTTTAGGGTTTGGGATTTAGGTTTTAAGGTTTAGGGTTTATCACACTTTATTAAATTATTTTAATAAACACTTAAATAAAACATACAAATTACTTTTTAAAAGGGTATAAAATGCTTTGGGTTTAGGGTTTAGGGTTTGGGTTTTAAGGTTTAGTGTTTAGGGTTTAGGGTTTACGTTTTATAACACTTTAATAAATTCTTTTAATAAACACTTAAATAAAAGTTACAAAATTCTTCGTAAAATGTTTTAAAATTCTTAGGGTTTAGGGTTTATAACACTTCGGTAAATTCATTTAATAAACACTTATAAAAAGTTACAAAATGATTTTTAAAATGTTATAAAACGCTTAGGGTTTAGGGTTTAGGGTTTAGCGTTTGGGATTTATAATACTTTAGTAAATTCTTTTAATAGGAACTTAAAAAGAAGTTACAAAACACATGTTAAAACGTTATATAATTCTTAGTGTTTAGGCTTTAAAATGTTATAAAATGCTTAGGGTTTAGGGTTTAGGGTTTATAAAACATCAGTAAATTCTTTTAATAAACACCTAAAAAAAGTAACAAAACACTTGGTAAAATGCTATAAATTACTTAGGGTTTAGAGTTTAGGGTTTTAAATTTTATAAAATGCTTAGGGTTTAGGGTTTAGGGTTTAGGATTTGTAACAATTTAATAATTTATTTAATAAAAACTTAGGAAAAAGTTACAAAAAGTAAGTGAAAAACGCACTAAGTGCTTAGGGTTAGGTTAAAATTTTATAATGCATAGGATTTAATGTTTATGGTTTATAAGGCTTTAGTAAATGCTTTTAATAAATGCTTAAAAAAACTTACAAAATTCTTTTTAAAATGCAAAAAGATGCTTAGTTTTTGGGTTTTAGGGTTTAGGGTCTAGGGTTTAAAACACCTCTGTAAATGCCTTTAATAAACACTTGAAAAAAGGTTACAAAATGCTTTTTAAAATGTTATTAAATGCTTAGTTTTTTTGGGTTTAGGGTCAAGGGCTTAAAACACTTTTGTAAATGCTTTTAATAAACACTTGAAAAAAAGTAACACAACACTTTTTAAAATGTTATAAATTCTCATGGTTTAGGGTTTAGGGTTTAAAATTTTATAAAATGCTTAGGGTTTAGCGTTTAGTGATTAGGGTTTAAGGTTTAGCATTTAGAGTTTACATTTAGGGTTTAGGGTTTTTAGTTTACACTTTAGGGTCTAGGGTTTGGCATTTAGAGTTTAAGGGTTATGGTTTTTAGGGTTTATAACACGTATTTATTTCTTTTGATAATGTTTATGAAATACTCAGGGTTTATAACACGTTAGTTATTTCTTTTGATAAAATGTTATAAATTACTTATGGTTTAGAGTTTATAGTTTCAGGTTTGGGGTTTAAAATATTATAAAATTCTTAGGGTTTGGGGTTGAGGGTTTAGGATTTGTAACAATTTAGTAATTTATTTTAATGAAAACTTAGAAAAAAGTCACAAAAATCTTGTTAAAACTACACTAACTGCTTCGGGTTTAGGGTTTAAAATTTTATAAAATGCATAAGATTTAGTGTTTATAGTTTATAACCTTTAGTAAATGTTTTAAATAAATTTTAATAAACTTACAAAACGCTTTGTTAAAACGTTATAATCTTAGGTTTTAGGCTTTTAAAATGTTTATAAAATGCTTAGGTTTAGGGTTTAGGTGTTAAAACATTAGTAAATTCTTTTAATAAACGCCCTAGAAAAGGTAACAAAACATTTGGTAAAATGCTTTAATAAATTACTCTTAGGGTTTAGAGTTTGGGTTTCAAGTTTTGGGGTTTAAAATGCTATAAAATTCTTAGGGTTTAGGGTTGAGGGTTTAAGATTCGTAACAATTTAGTAATTTATTTTAATAAAAACATAGGAAAAAGTTACAAAAGTCTTGTTAAAACTGCAATAAGTGCTTAGGGTTTATGGTTTAAAATTTTATAAAATGCATAGGATTTAGTGTTTATGGTTTATAAGGCTTCAGTAAATGCTTTTAATAAATGATTAAAAAAACTTACAAAGTTCTTTTTAAAATGCAAAAAGATGCTTAGTTTTTGCGTTTTAGGGTTTAGGGTCTAGGGTTCAAAACACCTCTGTAAATGCCTTTAATAAACACTTGAAGAAAAGTTACAAAATGGTTTTTAAAATTTTATTAAATGCTTAGATTTTTTGGTTTAGGGTTTAGGGTTTAGGGTTTAGGGTTTAGTGTTTAGGGTCAAGGGTTTAAAACACTAACAAAACACTTTTTAAAATGTTATAAAATTCTCATGGTTTAGGGTTTAGGGTTTAAAACGTTATAAAATGCTTATGGTTTAGGGTTTAGTGATTAGGGTTTTAGGTTTAGGGTTTAGAGTTTACATTTAGGGTTTAGGGTTTTCAGTTTATAGTTTAGGGTCTAGGGTTTGGCGTTTAGAGTTTAGGGGTTAGGGTTTAGGGTTTATAACATGTTAGTCATTTCTTTTGATAAAAAGTTAAATAAAAACTACAAAACACTTTTTAAAATGTTATAAAATGCTTAGGGTTTAGGGTTTATGATTTAGGGTTTGGGGTTTAACGTTTAAGGTGTAAGTTTTAGGGTTTAGGGTTTATGATTTAGGGTTTGGGGTTTAACATTTAAGGTGTAAGTTTTAGGGTTTAGGTTTTATGATTTAGGGTTAGGGTTTGCTGTTTAGCATTTAGGGTTTAGGGTTTATATGAATTTAGTAAATGATTTTAAAAATGTTCAAAACGTTTTTTCAAAACACTTTTGAAAACGTTATAGAATGCTTAAGGTTTAGGATTTGGTATTTAGGGATTAAGATTTAGGGTATAGCTTTTAGGGTTTGATGTTTGGGGTTTAGTGTTTAGGTTTTAGGTTGTATAACACTTTAGTAAATTATTTTAATGAACACTTAAATAAAAATTACAAAACAATTTTTAAAATGTTATGAAATGTTTAGGGTTTACGCTTTAGACTTAAGGATCTAGGGTCTCTTGTTGGGATTTTGGATTTAGGGTTTAGGGTTTAAGGTTTATAACACTTTAGTAAATGGTATTAATAAACACTTGAATAAAAGTTACAAAATAGTTTTTAAAATGTTGTAAAATTCCTAGGTTGTAGGGTTTAGGCTTCTGTGTTTAGGGTTTAGGGTTTAGGGTTTACATAACTTTAGTAAATTATTTTAATAAATGCTTAAACAAAGGTTATATTTCTTTTTAATTGTTTT